>CM046425.1:25090014-25150014 GCA_025506505.1 Flaveria sonorensis | reverse complement strand
GCTATGGTCTTTTTTTTGGAAACACTTTTCCTGGCCATCCTTTTCCTCCTCTTTGAAGTCTTTAACTAAGAGGACTGGTCTTCAACACCAGGATGTTTTATTATGTCTCTCTCAGTTGGGTTTTCTTCTCTTACAGGTTCAGAAGGAGAGAAAAAAGGATCCTATTGGGGATCAGAAGACGAAGTTGGCAGATGCAGTTCTAGGTTAAGGTTGTGTTGTCTCAGGGGGTTCAACCCTTACCTTAACTTCAGGTTGAGCTGGACTTGGTGGATAATGAAAGTCAACAAGCTCTTCCTTCTTAATCTTCTGCTTGATCACTCTGATATGCTCATGCATAGTGGATAGAAACATAGGACCAAGCCTCCTTCCGGAGAATCCATACAGCTTCAAGAAGCTCATCATCCTTTGTCTGTCAGCAGACTTCTTTTGGCTTTTATGGATGATGGCTCTTGACTTCACAGCTTCTTCCCTTAGTTTTCTCTTAGCAGCTTTTCTTTCTTTGGTAGCTTGTTGCTCCAGCTGCTTAAGATATTCAAATTCAACATACTCAAATGATAAGGGAAGAAGTGCAGATGCCTGATAGAGTCCTGTGGCACTCAGGTAGTTGATCATGTTCAGTCTTTCAGCTTCCTTGTCTACCAGAGGTTGTGCAGTTGCCATAACCTCTTTCTCATGACTTTTTTTTAACTGGGGAGAGGATAGGAGCATGCTTGTAGAGCCTTTTCAGTCTCCTTTCTTCCTTGATCTTGAGGAGCAATGCTGCATCCTCTGCCTCTTTCCTCTCCTTTGACAATTCATTGTCAGCCAGTTCATTCAACTCCTCAAAGGGGAGAGATATGAGTTCATCAATGTTGTAGTTCCTGGTCCCCAGGTAGTTTAGCTTGGCTGCCCTCAACTCATCATCTTGAATGTTTGGCCTAGGGGTAGCCCAGATAACAGCTTCTATGAAGCCTGGAGACCCTCTTGAACTCTCTCCCCTTAGCTTCCTCTTCCTCTCTCTCTTCTCCTCCTCGATCTCCTCAGAGGTCATCTTCCTCTTCCCTTTGTCACGCACAGGCCTTGGTGACTCAGGGTGGAGAGAGCTTTGGCCTTCATTGCTTGGTTTAGCAGTCAAGCTCTGGCCAGAGAAAGGTTGTGAAGCACCTTCACCGGCTGGTGCCTCACTGAGGGTAATGGGTGCTGAAGAAGATCATGTCTCAAGGTTCACATGTTCAACTTCTGGGCCTTCAGTCAAGGCTTCCCCTTCGAACCTAATCTTAGGGTCCACCTCAACATCCAGTTGACCAAAAATCTCACCTGCTCTCCTCTGTCTATATAATTTTGATCTCAGCTTGAATTCTTTTAGCACCCTTTCTGGAATCCTATCTGCTAATCTTGCAGCTTGTCTGTTTTGACTTGGATTGACAAGTGGAAGATCTACCAGATGGATGCACTCATAGAAACTTAGGTTTGAAAAGTTGAAAATTTCCTATTGACCCTGAGCTCTAGAGATGACAAGAGCTCTTCTTTCTGTGTCGTACCTCCATCCCATGATTGGGTTCTCAGAGTGATGAGTGTTGGGCTTTCACAAGTTTATCAGAGTCATTTTATCCTTATAAAATGAAAACGTAGCGGAAGTGGAATGAAAAACTTGTTACAGTTAATATATAAACCAATTTATAATATCTGTTAAAAGAAAACCCGTAATGGATTGTTATATGAAAAACCATGCTAACAAACATCCATAGGGTGTTAAGTAATCTACCTCTCGAATGGGACAGAGGAGAAAGATCTTTGATTGGTAGCTTCCAAAGCAGGAAACCTTAAGCTTGTCTACCCCAAGCCTCCAACAATACACCAGGTTGCTAGGATTTTTCTTGAATCGGGTTCTGTTCTTAGTTTTCTTCGACCGATCGAGAGAAAAACTAAAGTAGCACACGGATTACACCTTTGTGTGTGTTGTAAGTTATCAGATAGAGTGGTTGAATGCAATCATATATTACACGTCCTATGAAACTGAATTTCAGAGTGAGAGAAAAGTGGGTGGGACCCATCCCTTTAACCCATCCGTATTTCTCTAATATTCATCCGCATTAGTAAATGCGAAAGAAAGAACTTCATCCGCATTTCCCAAATGTACATCCGTATTAGTCAATGCGGATAAGTAACTCCAGCATTTCCATAAATGCTCATCCGCATTTGTAAATGCGGATGATCAGTCTCATCAGCATTTACTTAGATGCTTATCCGCATTAGTCAATGCGGATGAAGTAATTGCTTTAGCATTTCCCCAAATGCACATCCACATTAGTAAATGCGGATGAGGAACATTCATCCGCATTTCCTCAGTAACACATCCGCATTAGTAAAGCGGATGAACAAAAGAAATACGGACAAAACACTTGTATTGTTTATTCAACCATTTGAATAACCATACAAAATACTCTCTCTCTTTAGAATAAATTATCCATATAATTTATTTATAATACCAGTGCAAATATTTAGAAACCCAATTTCTAAATACTTCAAGTGTCAATATTTATTTACATGATCATATCATAAAACAAATATTGTAGGTGTTTGTCTAGTTTGTTATTGGGTATGATCCAACTTGGATCATAACGTACTAGCCACATCAATTCAATATATGTCTTGGGTAGACCATCGCCAACAATCTCCCACTTGCATAAGATACATAGAGAATTGATGCAAGCAGTAAATATAGCCTAACAACGGTTTACTACCCCTAATACGCATGACAATGTGCCATTCAATAACATCATCTTCCTCAAGTCCCTTACTTGAAATGATTTAGGTGAATCTATCATTTATCCTTTTGTTACAGATGTCATGTTTAATCCAGAGACACAGAATGATCATTCTCTGTTGATTTAACTTAATCAGGCCTTAGACATCATACTCTCAATGAATAAGAGGAACAAATCCATCTTGACTACATACGTTTCTCACAATCACCTTGTATCACATCTAAAACTAGCCTCATGTACTGTCCATTATTTCAGAACAGCAAAGAACTAGATCAAAGTATAATATTTGGTGAATATTGAAACCCAATATGTATCTCAGGTCGAAGGATACAACGATATTCACCTTTACTCAAGTTTACTTATGATCAATTATATAATTCCATGTAGTAAAATTTGAGAGCGGGTCTGTCCAATATTTGTATCCCATAAATATTTATGAACCTTGGTAGCAACCTCTTGATCTATATTCATACCTCATGAATATCCACCAATCCAAGTTCATAATAGTCTTACTTCATATTTGTTCCCACAAATATGACCGACTACGGACATTTAGAATAATAAACATATTCATGGATTTAAACATGCTAAAATGGAACATAACTCATAGTATCATAATCATATATATATATGAAACAAAATAATAATTGTTCCGATATTTAAATACAAAATAGATCAAATCCAATCACTAGAATATCAAAGTCCTAAGGCACAAGTATGACTCTCATGCTTTGCCCTTTCAAGGAGCTTCGTGAGTGGATCCGCAACATTTTGATCAGTGTGAACTTTGCGAATACATATCTTTCCTTTTTCAACTTCATCCCTTATTTAGTTGAATCTTCGCTCAATGTGCCTTGTCTTTTGATGTGAACGGGGTTCCTTGATTTGAGCAATCGCACCCTCGTTGTCACAAAAGATCTCTAGGGAATCTTGAATGGTAGAGACAACCCCTAGATCGGCAATGAATTTCTTTAACCATGCAGCTTCCTGTGCTGCCAATGAAGTGACGATGTATTCTGATTCTGTAGTTGACAATGCTACCACATCCTGCTTTGAACTCTTCCAGGATACTGCCCCTCCATTCATAATGAAGACATACCCCGATTGTGATCGAGAATCATCTCTATCAGTTTGGAAATTCGCATCCGTGTAACCCTTTACAATGAGTTCCTCTTCACTAGATCCGTATATTAGAAACATATCCTTAGTCCTCCTATGGTATTTCAATATACTCTTAACAGCCATCCGATGACTATTTCTTGGATTCTGCTGATATCTGCTTGTCATGCTTAAGGCACATGATACGTCCGGTCTAGTGCATATCATCGCATACATGATGTATCCTATAGCAGATGCATATAGGATTTCCTTCATCCTTTCTTGCTCATCCTTTGAGCTTGGACATTAAGATGCACTCAATATTATCCCTCTTTGAATAGGTACCAAACCTTTCTTAGAGTTCTCCATCTTGAACCTTTTCAAGATTTTATCAATGTATGCACTTTGGTTTAAACCTATCAACCGACTTGATTTATCCCTATAGATCTTTATTCCTAAAATATAGGCGGCTTCACCAAGATCTTTGATGGAAAAACAACTTCCAAGCCAGGTTTTAACACCTTCCATGGTTGGAATGTCATTTCCAAATAGTAATATATCATCAACATACAATACTAGGAATGATGCTCCCACTAGCTTTCTTATACACACAAGCTTCATCAGCGTTCTTGATGAATCCAAACCTTTTGATCTCTTCATCAAAACGTTGATTCCAACTTCATGATGCTTGTTTCAATCCATAGATTGATTTCTTTAACTTGCATACTTTATTAGGATATTGTGGATCGACAAAACCTTCGGGCTGAACCATATAGACATTCTCTTTGAGATGTCCACTAAGGAAAGCAGTTTTGACATCCATTTGCCAAATCTCATAGTCATAATATGCAGCTATGGCAAATAATATCCTAATTGACTTTAGCATTGCCACAGGCGAGAAAGTTTCATCATAATCAACCCTTTGAGTTTGAGTGAAACCTTTTGCTACAAGTCTTGCTTTATAAGTATCCAAGTTTCCATGCATATCGGTTTTCTTCCTGAAAACCCACTTACATCCAACCGGTTTGGAGTTAAGCGGTGGCACAACCAATTCCCACACTTGGTTGTCATACATGGATTACATCTCTACGTTCATGGCTTTAAGCCACTTGTCACAATCTGAATTGGACATTGCATCATGGTACGTAGTTGGTTCATCCGAGTCAACTACATAGCATCCATTCATGAAAAATCCATATCTTTCGGGTGGATAGCTAGTTCTACAGATCTACGAACGTTTTGTGTGTATTGATCATGTTGGGTCTGAAAAATAGTCTAATATTATCAACGCAGACAAAGTCAACAAAAGTCAACATTAAAGTCAAAGTCAACGCAAAGTCAAGACGACACGTTCGTAACGAAGATTAGTAGTGAGTCGTTTATGATACAAAGAACACGGGTTTTAGAGTTAATATATATTTTGTTGTCAACAAAATATATATTTAATCTTTATTTGTCTAGTTTGTGTCTTAATTGTAATTTCATAATTATCATGTTTTAATGATAGTCTAGGGGGCTAATTGTCATTAAGTCTAATTGTCATTAGACTATATATAGCTAGAGTTATTAGAGTGTTGTTAAGCTTGAATGAGCTAGATTTGATGGTTTCCATGTAAACAATATCTTATGCAAATCAATATAGATCAAACAAGGGTTTTATTGAGTGTTCTTAAGGTGTTCATCATTGTTCATCAATATTTTATTGTGTTTGATCTATATTTTACACATATATCATTGATATTTGTGTTTTTCAGTAGGATTTGTTTGTGTTTATTAATCAATTGCACTGTTGTATCGATCAAAAGGACCAACAATATGGTATCAGAGCCATTGTGCTCTTGATTAGTTGGTTTTTGGGATTTTTCGAATACTAGTTACTGTTCCATCGATTATGCTTACTGATTTGGGTGTTTTGGATATGGAAATTGATTGACAATTGCTCGATTTTAGTGTGGGAAGCTATAGGAATCATCAGATCTCAAATTCATTGAGATTTGGATGAGTTTGAGCTGATTTCGTGCTGAAAAAGGCTGTTCAGATACGTTGGGCGAATTTACAGCTCGTCCAGCGAAATTGCAGCTTCAATCAGCGAAACTATATAGTTTCGCCTGGCAAAGCTAGGGCTCCTTCAGCGAAACTAAGATGCTCTTGGTTTTTGGATCTGGTTTCCTCGTTCCAGCGAAAGTACATGTGTTGAATGAAAGTTCATAGTGTTTGTGTGCCAATCCCAGCGAAATTGCTGCAAAATTGTTCTCTGAACGAAAGTTCAACTAGTTTCGGGCGAAACTATCTAGCAAAACTAGCATCTGTGTGCCATTGCTAGGCGAAACTGCTGCTGAAAATTACCAGCTTGACCCTAGTTGCTTAGAAACCATTTAGTTGACATTAAAAGTATTTTTTTTGGGGGGAGAATATCATTCAACAATTTTTGGAAAAATAATTTTAGTTTTGGGTGTTAAAGTGAATTTTAATATTTAAGAAGAAAATGTCATTTTCTGCCGATTTCGAATCAGACAACGCCAAAATGGCACAAAGTCGGTTTGATTCTTTTGCAGCCATGAAAGATAAAAAGATATCTGATGTTGTTGATCGATTTCTGATGGTGGCAAACAACCTTAAGAAGTATGATGACCAGCTGGGAAACCATGAACAAGTCATAAAACTTTTGGACTCTCTTCCTCCACAGTGGAGTCCACAAGTTAGGTTGTTAAAACACGAAAGAAATTTTGCTGACTACAAACTCATGGAAGTTATCAACAAGTTGAGGTCATTTGATTTGGATATGAAAAGAAAAGAGTACAGTCAATTCATGTATGGTGGTGTATCTTCAAGTGTTGAGATCAAAGAAACTAAAGAAGAAGTCAACCAAGTATTGATGGCTGAGGTGGTAAACAATGATGAGAATTATGTTGAGGATTTTGATCCTTTCAAAGAATTCAGCTGTGATACTCAAGGTGAGAGTGTTGGTGATGTTGATGCCTGTGCAAGCTAGTGTAAAATTCAGAAGCTACAGGATAGTGAAACAGATGAAGTGAAGCAGGAGGTTCAGGATGAAGAAAATCTAGAGGGAGATGAAGCTAAGGAAGCTAAGAAGAGAGCTGCTAAGGAGGAAGAGTACAAAAAGAACACTCCCGTATGTCAATGTGAAAAAGCCCTAGCTGCTGAAAAGATAGTTATGGGACTCCCCTATGAGATAGTTCAAGACATGTGTTCTCCTCCCTGCAAAATTCGTTTATTTGGGGTTTACAAAGCTAACAGATTATTGTTAGAAATGAAAAAAAATTAAAACGAATAAACAAAGAACTTAAAATCAATGAGTCCAAATATTTTATTATACTAAGAGAAGCTTTAAAAGAAAATGATATTTTAAAAAAAATCTTTTAGAAAAGAATATCGAGATTAATGTTTTGAGCGAACGAGTCACATTAGCAGAATTTGAGACTAGCAAGCTTAAAACTAAACTTGATAAATGGATGATATCAGGGATGAAACAAGAAGAACTATTCTCTAAGCAAAGGGGAGCTAGAATCAAAATGGGTGTGGGATGTGGTGAAACTTCATATGTTTATCCTCCTCCTAGCACTTACTGTTACTCTCCTATGCCTCAACCTCATCCATTTAATGATTTAATTAAAGCTACAGATACTAATAGTTTACATGCAGGTTTAAGCAGTGTTAATCACAAAGAGGTTCGAGATGAATATGATTTTCCTGCAGGTTTGGGGCTTATCAAGCAAGGATCTGATCTGCAAAATGATAATTCCACCTCTAATGCTTCAAAACCAGTATCAGTGGTTTCCAGTAACTTCTTTAACAAATTCAAGACAGGTAACATCCCTTCATTTGTTCCTCTCAAGTTTGTCAAAGAAGGAACAACCGTGGAATCATCAAGAAATCAGAACTCAACAACATAATCCGACACAACAAGAGTCATCAACCAAGATCCATTGGAAGTTGACTTGTGTATACAGGACTGGACAAGTTCTGATGATGAACCAGAGATCATCAAGTCACCTGAAGTTATCAAGTGTCAAAAGCTTCCAATAGTTGAATCAAGACCTATACGGATCTTATCTCCAACTGCTAAGCAAATCAGCAGTTCCTCCAAAGCTCAGCAGAAGCACTCACCATCTTCATCTGCTATCCATCAAGCTCACCACAAAGCTGCCTCCAAGTCTACCAAATCACCAGTCATACAAAAGTGTACTCAGAAGAATGTTCATCTCAGCTCCCGGAACATCACAAATCAAATCACAGCCCAGTTCGAAATCCACATTGACAAAGCCTCAAAAGGTTCAATTTCCATATATCCAAAAGAAGAAGCATCAAGGTTGTCAACAAGCTGCATCAACCTCAAAGTAGGCTCCACCCTCTCCTATTATCCACGGGACTACAAAGAACCAAAAGCCTTTCAAGGCTTGCTTTAGATGTGGAAAGAAAGGTCATGTGCTAAAGAAGTGCCCTTAGGTTCAAAGGCAAGGTTCGAGAGGTAAAGATAACACATGTTGCTTCTCGGGTTCAAAAGGTAAAAAGCACATATCTTTGAATGGTTGGATGAAGAAAAATCTATCCAAACCTTCTCATGTGAAGCCGGTTTCACATGATTCAAAGATGAAAAAGACCAATGTTTCAAAATTAAAATCTCTTCCTTCGGGTCTTAAACAGAAAATGATTTCCAAATTCAATTCTTTCAAATCAAAAGTAATTGAACAGAAACAAATTTGGAAAGTAAAACAAAACAAAAAGGATAAAGAAATAAATGATTTTTCAAAAGAGTGTGTGCTTAAACAGGTTACATACATTGATGAAAAAGGAACTCCCAGGACCACGATGGCCTGGGTCCCCCTCTCTAACTAATCTGTTTATGAGTGCAGGAAGAATTCAGGAGGCCTATCAGTAATCTGGTTTACTGACTGGGATTGTTCCTAATTCAAATTTGAGGCTGAACAAACAGGTTATGGTATCTCATCCATATTTTGGATTCTTATCTACCATTCACAATCACTATATTTTTCTTGTTACTTCTTTTCTTATGTTTTTCCTAGTATAATTTGAAAGACTTTCTTTAGTAAAATTCTTTTTTCAACTCCGTTTATTATATACTTAAAAAATAAAAAAATAAAAAAGTAAAAAAATAAAAAAAAGGGAAATTTCTTTTTTTTGTTTCATGGCAGTTAGAAAGAAATTTCGGGGGAGAATAAAAAATTTCACGAGAACTAAGAACTTGATTTGGGATGATTGAGAAATGATAGTATGTCTTCTTGGTATGCTTATTTGCATGACTTGTACTTTGTGAGAAATGATAGTAACTGATGTAGATGTCTGTATCACTTACTATTCTAAAATCTGAAAAAGATAGTTTCATTATATGATATGCTTTGTAGGCTTAACATGAAAACAAAGTAAACAGTGATTCTGTAGCCTAACTAAATCTTTAGAACTTGATGATAAGGATTATTCTCCTGACATTTCGGCCTGCACAAAGTTATAAGTCTCGTCAAAAATGGGTTGAGAGTATCTGACTTCTTCCTTGATTACTTCGATTCCCTTGCTTCTCAATTGATGCTTCTTGTAAGCTCTTCAGAATCCTTTTCGTGCTTATCTCCTCTGCTATGCGGAAGCATTGGCCTGGAGTGATGATCTTCTCTGTTATACGTAAGTATAGACCTAAAGCTCTCATCAGCACGCTCTGATGATCATCTCCTATGTTATACGTAAGTATAGACCTGGAGCTCTTATCATCTGTTCCCTAAATAAAGGCACATTGATTCTTAAATTAAGATCATTGTTGAAAACTTAAAAGAAAATCAAAAAGAGTTAATCATATTACTCAATAAGCCCTGATGATGGGATAAGTTCTTTGCCGAATGTCTATGGGAACCAAATCACCTGAGCTTCTTTAATTAAATTTAAAACATAATAAAATCAGTTGCAGATCACTTGCTAAAAAGGATAAGGCATGGGTTTAAATTGGACAAATATACCAACAATCATTTTTGAACTGTTTTTGGCTTTCAAAAATTTTAACATCATGATCAGACTCTGCTTCAGTGTGTTCTCACTAACTTGTCGATGTTTAAATACATCTTTGTGCTTTCGTATATCTTGAGGATGTGATCTCATGATCAAATTAGTTCTTGGTGTAATATGATAAAACAAAATAAAATAAAATATTCATTTCAATTCATTTTTCAAGTCTTCTATATTATGCTATTAAAATGTTATCATTTTCACATGCATTTCACAGGAAATTGCACATTCAGATAAACACGGGTTTATTTGTATTGTTGAAATGATCTAACGAGAATTGTGTAGAATGTGTTTGTAATTGTGTTACAGATTCTTGCTGCAATTGATGGCCGATCATCAACTGAGCAAAGTACTATACCAGAGAACCTGTTCCTCAAGTTTGCAGAGGATACCGAGCTAGGATTCCTTCTCCTACATCTTCTGAAGCACTCAAGAATAAAGAGTTGGAGATGATGTTCCTGATCATTCTCATGATGCACACAAAAGGAGGGAGTATTCAAAAAGGGGGAGCCTATAAGTTGAAAGATTGTCGGTACCAGATCATCAATCTAGGGGGAGATTGAAGATCATTATATAGTTATCTTATCGGTGCTGATCACGATGAAAGACGTTGATAATAATAGACTAAGGGAGAGTATTGTTGGGTTTGAAAAATAGTATAATATTATTAACGCAGACAAAGTCAACAAAAGTCAACATTAAAGTCAAAGTCAACACAAAGTCAAGATGACACGTTCGGAACGAAGATTAGTTGTGAGTCATTGAAGATACAAAGAACACGGGTTTTAGAGTTAATATATATTTTGTTGTCAACAAAATATATATTTAATCTTTATTTGTCTAGTTTGTGTCTTAATTGTAATTTCATAATTATCATGTTTTAATAATAGTTTAGGGGGCTAATTGTCATTAAGTCTAATTGTCATTAGACTATATATAGCTAGAGTTATTAGATTGTTGTTAACCTTGAATGAGCTAGATTTGAGGGTTTCCATGTAAACAATATCTTATGCAAATCAATATAGATCAAACAAGGGTTTTATTGAGTGTTCTTAAGGTGTTCATCATTGTTCATCAATATTTTATTGTTTTTGATCTATATTTTACACAAATATCATTGATATTTGTGTTTTCAGTGTTTGTGTTTATTAATCAATTGCACTCTTATATCGATCAGAAGGACCAATAGATCAACCACTTGATCATTGTCAACAACCTCTTGTTGATTGCTAGTATCAACCAACTATGTATCGGCTTGTGGTTCTCGATCCTTATCAAGTTCAACTGTTCTATCGGTAGCTCCTTCAATAAGGAATTTAGTTTTCATGAACTCAGCCTTTCGAGCAATAAATACCTTTTGCTCTATTGGATTGTAGAAGTAATATCCCATCGAGTCTTTGGGATATCCTACAAAGATACACTTAGTGGATTGGCTTTCTAATTTGTTTGGGGTGTTTTGATTAACATAAGCCTCACAACCCCATACCTTTAAATATGATAACGATGGAACCCTTCCATGCCATATTTCATAAGGTGTCTTATCCACTTTCTTGGTTGGGGCCATATTCAGAATACGGGCCGCGGAGAGCAATGCGAAACCCCAAAATGACAGAGGTAGTGTGCTTCTAGCCATCATAGATGGAACCATATCCAATAGGTTCGGTTTCTCCTCTCAGATACACCATTATGCTGTGGTGTTCCGGGTGGAGCAAGCTGTGAGACAATCCCATAACTCCTAAGATGATCTTGAAAGGCATCACTAAGGTATTCACCTCCTCTATCTGAATAAAGAACTTTGATGGTTTTGTTGAGTTGATTTTCTACTTCATTCTTGAAGATTTTGAACATTTCAAAAGCTTCATCTTTGTGTCTCAACAAGTAGAGATAACCATAACGACTATAATCGTCGATGAAGGTAATCGTGAGAACTGGTAAAACCCTTTTACCCATCCCTGCCTCAGCTGTTTTGAGCATTGCATGAAGTTCCCCAATGCTCTTATCCCATCCATTCATGTTATAATTCATGATAAAAGTCTCAAACTTCTTGGTTAGACCATTGAGGATCAAATCCGTGGCCAACTCTTTTGAGACAGGACAATTTAGCCTTTCGAGGCGATCAATGTGGCTTTTCATCTTCATCACATAAGATGATACAGATTGGGTTTCTTCCATTCAACATGCATGTAGCGCTCGAACCGTTTCGAAGCGCTCTACCCTCGCTTGTTGAAGGAACATTTCCTTCAGCTGGGTAATCATGTCGTATGCCCCGTAATGTTCAAAATCCTTTTGAAGCTAGGGAATCATGGTTCCCAACATGAGGCAAGAAACTTGCACAGAATCCTCAGTGTGCTTAACCCAATCCTCGTAGGCATCAACATCATCAATGTTGGGTTCATCGGGAATAGGATCGTCCAACACGTATGATTTCTTTTCCTGCTTGAGAACAATTCTCAAGTTTCGAAACCAATCCATGAGATTATTGTGGTTTAGACGATCCTTTTCAAGAATAGTTCTCAGTGATAGGTTATGGACGGTCGGGGAGGTAGCGTTGTTATTATTAGCGGCCATAACTACAATATAAACAAAGTTCAATTTTAGTATTTATAAAAAAGACATTTTAACTATTAATACCCTTTCATGTCTCATAGACAATTAATAATAAAAATCTAGAATCCAACGTTACATTCAAATAATAGTTAGGTGACCTTTAACCCATTATTTAAATTAACAAGGTAGTTAACTTTTGACAATTGCAACCCTTTGCAACTTCTAGTTTATGGGATTGGTTAAACATCTTTATGTTTAGTCGGCATGTTTAATCCCATCAACACCATTGTACGCCATGCTTCGGTGACCCTATTCACATGGTTTCCAATTCAACTTGTCCTACTTACACACACGTGTGAGTTTACACATACAGGTGGTTAGGTGACCTTTATCCCACAAATATGTTAAACCCACCTCAAACACAGAAGTTCCCTAAATGTGGTTAGGTGACCTTTATCCCACAAATAGTTCCTAAGTGATTCGAGTGTTGTATAAAAGGATGGTGTTAAACTTTTTTAAAAGGGATTTTGTTTCCATTAATTATAGTTATGAAAACATTTTGTACCTTACATTTGCATGCATTCAAATGCGCGGTACATGAGTGAACCAATTTCCAAGGTTCTTTTAATAAAACCCAATTTTATTGCGAAAACATTAACCTTTAATAAAACCATTTTATTACCCATGTTAATGTTTCCAAAAGAACCATTTGCAGCATGTCGTTGATTTGAAATTGTTTAATAGTGCATATCCAAATATCACACGAACAATAAATTAAATCAACCATACAAGCAACACATACAACAACAAGTTCATAACCATAGCCAACTAATTTAGCATCACTTGTTGGCCGAAACAAGTGAGTTATTAGGTCCTTCCTAAGGGTAACACTTATGTCGGTGAACTCCCACTTGATCCCGCATCCAAATGCTTCAAGTGCCCACTTTGTATTGTGATTCTCCTATTCGATTTGAGCTTCCAAATGGACTTAAAATTCTGCACCAAACCCCTTTGGGCCTTCAAAATATGTTTTCGGTTATTGGGCTTAAATCCCATTAAGAGCCATAAAGCCCTTTGGGCACAAAATTGGCCCAAACCAAAAAACATTCTTGTTGCATCTTCTTTTACAAAATTATATATTCTATATACATTTTCTAGTAAAAGTGAAATGCAACTAATCTATTTATTTTACATACCAAATGAAAATAAAATAAATAAATTACATAGCCAATAGGAAGAACAAATAAATTTAATTATTACAACCCTTTGAATAATCAAATACAAATCACAACACAACCAAACACAAGGTCTCGGCTACATTATGAACATCAAGATACATATCCAAATATGTAAGCAAAAAATCCAAGAGTTTCCCCTTTGAATCACAGACTTTCGGTTAATGTATAAACAAACCGAAAATCATGATTCTTGTCCAAACAACTTAAATCATCCAAATGATTAAGATTTTTCAAGATTACAATATGCATGTAAAGTAGAATCTTGAAAAACAAGGGAAACATAGACCTGAATTTTTGGTCTGTTGGTGAATACCATCAAGAAACCGAGAATTCAGTCCAGATGAAGCATGTATCCATATAACCGGCTTTGATACCACTGTTGGGCTTTCACAAGTTTATCAGAGTCATTTTATCCTTATAAAATGAAAACGCAATGGAAATGGAATGAAAAACTTATTACGGTTAATATATAAACCAATTTATAATATCTGTTAAAAGAAAACCCGTAATGGATCGTTATAGAAAAACCATGCTTACAAACAACCATAGGGTGTTAAGTAATCTACCTCTCGAATAGGACAGAGGAGAAAGATCTTTGATTGGCAGCTTCCAAAGCAGGAAACCTCAAGCTTGTCTACCCCAAGCCTCCAACAATACACCAGGTTGCTAGGATTTTTCTTGAATCGGGTTCTGTTCTTAGTTTTCTTCGACCGATCGAGAGAAAAACTATAGTAGAACACCGATTGCACCTTTGTATGTGTTGTAGGTTATCAGATAGAGTGGTTGAATGCAATCATATATTGTACATCCTATGAAACTAAATTTTAGAGTGAGAGAAAAGTGGGCGGGACCCATCCCTTTAACCCATCCGCATTTCTCTAATATTCATCCACATTAGTAAATGCGGATGAACAAACTCTAACCGCATTTGTAAATGCGGAAGAAAGAACTTCATCCGCATTTCCCAAATGTACATCCGCATTAGTCAATGCGGATAAGTAACTCCAACATTTCCATAAATGCTCATCCGCATTTGTAAATGCGGATGATCAATCTCATCAGCATTTCCTTAGATGCTTATCCATATTAGTCAATGCGGATGAAGTAATTCCTTCAGCATTTCCCCAAATGCACATCCACATTAGTAAATGCGGATGAGGAACATTCATCCGCATTTCCTCAGTAACAATCCGCATTAGTAAATGCGGATGAACAAAAGAAATGCGGACAAAACACTTGTATTGTTTGTTCAACCATTTGAATAACAATACAAAGTACTCTCTCTTTTTAGAATAAATTATCCATATAATTTCTTCATAATACCAGTGCAAATATTTAGACACCCAATTTCTAAATACTTCAAGTGTCCATATTTATTTACATGATCATATCATAAAACAAATATTGTAGGTGTTTGTCTAGCTTGTTATTGGGTATGACCCGACTTGGATCATAACGTACTAGCCACATTAATTCAATATGTGTCTTGGGCAGACCATCCCCAACAATAAGATGGGGTAGGAATGGCTCTGGGGATACCCTCCTTAAACAAGCTATGTATGAGTGAGTCCACATCCATGTGGACTTGGGAAAGTAAGTCCACATGCATGTAGAATTGAGGAGGTTGCTGTGTATGGACTATTGGAAGTGAGGGTGGTGAGTCCTCAAAGTCCATACTCTGTGAAAAACTCCCAGGTTCCGTGACTATTCGGAATTTCTCCCCCTTTTTGGTAGCATCACTTTCTTGCATAAGTGAGCTAGGGGTTGAGTCTATCACATTCATAGGTTCTTGTGGACCTGGTTGAGTTCTCCTGAGTAGTCTCTCAGCTAACTTGCCCTTGAGATCGGTGATATCAAGTTGCTGGTCATTGACCCTCATCTTCATCAGAAGAATCACTAGGGGATGAGAGAATAGGATCAAGGTCTTCTTCCTTATCATCAGCATTTTGTTCCTGGCTGCTGGATTTCCCCTGCATCATGACAACTTCAAAAGAAGTGTCAAGAGGCTGGGCTGCCATGGTTGAGGTCTGAATGATGTAATCACTTGCTAAAGTAAGAGCACCTGAACAGGTTCAGGGAGATCCACCTCAGTAGTGGGTGGATGATGTGGGCTAAACATGGGTGAGACAGGATTACTCATCTCTCCTTGAGTAAGGGTGGAGAAGAGAGACTCATGGTTCTCACTGAAGCCCATGTCTTCATCATCATATAATTCAAGGCTGGGAATTGGTTGGTTTAGATCAAGCAGATGGGGATGGTAACTATCCCCTAAAAGTTGTTCACTAGAGTGTTGAGACACTGAGTGAAGGCTTAAGGCTGTAGGGGTTGTGAGCTCATCAGGCTGAGCATGAGGAACCTTAGCACTGATCATTTGAGAGATGGGATTGGTTTGCTCCTCAGGGGAAGTGGGAGCTCGAGTTTCCACTTCCTCTTGTATGGGTGAGGATATAGGGGTCTGCACAAATTGAGTAGCATGTGCATGGGTTTGTTTGGTTTTTCTCTGGTAAGTGATGGTTATTGTAGGCTGTATTTGTGGTTGGGAAGTAGAAGATGTGGGTTCAACACTAGCTGGTGCTGCTAGGTTGTCACCTTGAGCGATGAGCTCTAACATTTTTGGGACTAGGGCTGTTTCTACCCTGAGAAGCCAACATATGGCTTCCTCATGGTCTTGAAGATACCAGGCTTCATCTGTCCAAGCTTTAGAATATTACATGTTCCTCTCAACTATGAGCCCAGTTCACAGTTGAGAATGTGCTGGACATATCTAGGAAACATGTAATACTCTAAGGAGTCTAAGTTTGCAAGTAAATTGGTATAGACAAATTATGAATACCTGAACTTGACCCCCTAAACCATCCCATGGACTATAAAGGAAAGGTCTTCTGGAATCTAGTCCCAACCTCCATGCTTGTTGGATAAGCTGTGAATGACGACATATCCCTGCACTATGGCAGATAGTGCCTTCTCCCCATCCATGGTGACCTCTTGGCAGGTCCTCCAGAATTCCAACAACTGATCCTCAAAGAGAGGAGGATCAGTGGTGAGGGAGGTGAAGTAGTTTGTCAAAGAAAGGTAAAGGCAAACCTCTGAGAAACCAGAATCTTTCTCAGAGTATAACAGAGCAACCTGATTATGTTTCCTGTGAAGATGCATGGAAAAATCGGGTTGGTTTCTGTGGTCAGGGTTGGCCATTTGAGGTAGCTTTACAGTGAAGGAAGATAAGAACGAAGGCGGTTTGTGGGTGAATTTAGGTTAGAGAAAAATGCAGATGTAGAGGATAGTGAGAAGAGGGGGAAACGTTGTGAGAATATATATGAAATGGATTTGAGACAAAGTTAAAGCAAAAGAATAAACTTTGAAATCCAAATGTCAGTCCCACCTCTGAAAAAGTGCCTAAAAAGGTAGTTTTCTTGGAAGTTGAAAATCTTCCGAAGGTAATTTTGCTTTGGAAGTTTTAAGAAAAAGCTTCCAAAGTCAATTTGGCTTCGGAAGAAAAATACTTAGAGAATTTCTCTTCCGACACATATTTTGTTTTGGAAGATATTAAGACTTGGAAGTTTTATTCTAAAGAGAATAAATCTTCTGAGACTTAATTGCTTTCGGAAGAAATTTGTCCTTCAAATACATGTAAGTACATAGAAGCATATTTAAGCTTCGGAAGATATTCTCAGAATTTCTTCCGAAGGTAAATTCCTTATAAGTAGTTATTTGATTTGAAGACATAAATTTCTTCCGAAGGCAACTTGAAATCTTCTAAAAGAAAATATGTTTGAAAAAATTTTCAAAAATCTAAGGAATATCATTTTAAAGATTTTCTTCCAAAGTAAACTGGGGTTATGAAGCTGATAAAATAGACAACTTAGGAAACATAGGTTTTAGAAATAAAGTTGATTTAAGTTTTAAGAAAATATAATCAAAGTCACTCATCCCAATAGCTGATACAAGATATTTGAATCTTTGTTCATCAAAAGCTTTAGTGAACAGATCAGCACATTGTTCATTTGTGTTAACTTTGGCTAGTTTGATTAATCCTTTTTCAAAGTTATCTCTAATCAAATGATACCTGATATTGATGTCTTTTATCCTTGAGTGCTGCACAGGATTCTCTATAACAAAGATAACACTGTTATTGTCTATATGGATGGGAGTCTCTTTGAAGTTGAATCCATAGTCAAGCATCTAATTCCGAATCCAAAGCACTTGAGCACAGCAGCTTGTAGCAGCAATGTATTCAGCTTCAGCAGTTGATGCAGACACACAGGATTGTTTCTTGCATTGCCATGAGACAATCCTTCCACCAAGGAATTGACATCCCCCAGATGTAGACTTTGCAGTCATGTTGCAGCCACCATAGTCACTATCTGTATAGGCATACAAATTGAAGTCAGAACTCTTTGGATACCAAAGGCTAAGCTTAGGAGCACTTTTGAGATATCTAAGAATCCTTTTGATAGCAACCAGGTGTGACATCTTGGGGTTGGCTTGATATCTTGCACAGATGCATGTGGAAAATATGATATCAGGCCTGCTGGTTATGAGGTACATAAGAGACCCAATCATAGCCCTATAAAGATGTTCATCTACACACTCCCCCTCAAGATCAGGTCCAAGGGAGTGGTTTCTGGCTATGGGTGTCTTAGTAACCTTACAATCAGTCATGTTGAATCTTGTAAGTATGTCTTGTAAATACTTTGACTGACTTATGAAGATGCCATTGTCAACTTGCTTAACTTGAATTCCTAGAAAAAAATTAAGTTCCCCCATGGCACTCATTTCAAACCTATTCTCCATCAGCCTCTCAAAGTCTTTGCAGAGCTTTAAATTAGTTAACACAAAGATAATGTCACATACATATACTTGAACCAGCATTAAGTCATTCTCTGTTCCTTTGATGAAGAGAGTTCCATCTATAGTACCCCTCTTTTAACCATGTTGATAGAGATACTAAGATAGTGTCTCATACCACTTTCTTGGAGCTTGGTGCAGCCTATAAAGAGCTTTATCAAGCTTACAGACATAATTAAGATGATCTGGGTCAGGAAAGCCAGGTGGTTGTTTGACATTCACTTCTTCATCAATCACCCCATATAGAAAAGCACACTTGACATCAAGTTGGTAGACCTTGAAATCCTTGGATGCAGCAAAAGCCAGAAATATTCTTACAGCTTCAAGTCTTACAATAGGAGGAAAAACATCTGTGTAGTCGATTCCCTCTTCTTGTGTGTACCCTTGAACAACTAGTCTGGCCTTGTTCTTGATGACAAGTCCTCTATCATCCTTCTTGTTTCTTGTTGAAGCTCTTGGAAGATTAATATTTTGTCTATTTTGTCTTTTACTTTTTTGTCATAGTATAGGGACTTATTTTGTAAATATATGTTCCTTTGTTTCTTAATATTATAAATAGGATATTTTATGTATTGTGCATGGTAGACATCTAAGACATCTAGAAGACATCTTAGAGAGAAAAACAGTTAGAACAGAATGAACTGTAACCCTTACACATTGTATCCTGTGCATTTGCTATCAATGAAATCTATGAAGTTTTTTGATGTAATTTCATGTGTTTGATTACTTTGTGTTTGAATTGATCATTGCATTACGATATCATCACAGATCGATCCTTTTGAACCAATCAATTGGTATCAGAGCCTTCGGTTCAGTGATCAGAGCCTTCGGTTCAGTGATCAGAGCTTATTAGTATTTTGGAGCTCTATGAATCACTTGAAATCCGTGTTGATTGCAATTTGATCAATTAATTGTTGTTTTTAGTTGTGTTTCATCCATAGAAACATGATTTGAATCACAATTTGGTGTGTAATTCATTCAGATCTGAGTAATTGATCAAATTTGTGTTCGAATTGTGTTCTTTATTTTCGGACTGTAATTTGATCAGAAAACAGATTTGTTGTTGTTGTTTGATCAAAAAGTTGATTGCAGATTGTTAATCGATCTATATACTACCTAATTGGAAGTTTTTATATCAATTCAACAAGTTTTGAAGAATTTCATAAGATTTGAGTTTGTTGAAGAGGATGAATTAGGCGCTTGAGTTATGAAAAACTGCTGAAATTGACCAAGTGTTCAGACGTCTGACAACTGTTTAGGCGTTTTTGAACTGTTAAGTCGTTTTTAGTTTAGGCGTTTTACAACTATTGAGATGTTTTATGACTGTTTGGTCGTATTGAGACTTTGCTGAAACAAAGAAATTCTACGCGCACGAGGGCTGTTTAGGCGTTTTTAACCCAGGCGTTTGACATCTGTTTGGGCGTTTGATAACTATTCAGGCTCTTCATCAATGTGTGGGCGTTTGGAAACTATTCAGGCGCTTCATCAGTCGGGCGTTTCAGAATTTAACTAAGGCATTTCCTTCGGCATTTCTAGTTCAAAGTTCAGGCGTTTCAGAAGTTTTAGGAGCTTGGATATTCAGACTTATCAGCAAACACTTAGAAATTTTTTTCAAAAACTAAAAATCCAAAAATATTTTCATTTCATAGTTTCTTTTTAAAATTAAAAAAAAACAAGTCATTTTCATTACTTCAAAATACAAAATGGTTAAGTCTGAAGATTCTGAGAACAGGGTTCCCAAGCTCAAAAACAGAGCTGATTTCAAGAACTGGTCTCTTAGGTTGAAGCATAATCTGAACTCTATTGACACTAACTTGTGGAAGTCAATAAAGAAAGGACCACATATCCCAATTACATCTGATGGTCCTGATAGAGGATTTGTGTATGCAAAAGACTCTCCAGAACCGTATCTAGAGGATGGTCTGCAAGATGATGACTTAAAAAAGGTTAAGAATGACATCAAAGCTTATTCATTGATGTGCAAGGGGTTACCATTGGAAGTCTTGACTAGACTTGAAGTTTATCAAACTGGTTACACCATGTACAAAGCTTTGAAGATCATTTGTGAAGGTGGTAAAGAGATACAAGATCTCAAAAAGCAAAAACTCAAGAGGCAATTGGAGTTATTCGAGCATCTTTCTGGTGAAACAATCAATCAGATGATGAACAGATTTGCATAATTAACTACTGAGATGTCAACTGCTGGTATAAAAAATGATCTCAAAGATCTAAATTATAGACTTTTGAATGCTCTTCCATCTTCATGGAAATAGACAGTCACTCTATTGAAGCATACAGAAAAGTTTCCAATGGATCTAGATCTTTTGATTGCTAAAATTGAATTGTTGAAATTGATGAGAGCTCCAGAAACAATGATAGAGCTGCATTAATGTCTCGGTACAAGTATGTTGCATCTCCAGCTAACAAAGTGGAGAAAGCTTTTCTGGCAAAAGATGATAACTCACCAGAAGGCGAGGGTGATTTGTTCATTGGAGTTGGTTTCTTTACAGATTCTTCTTACACAAGTGCTCCCGTTTATACAACTCAACCTCAACCTCAGTCTCTTCCTGAAACTCAAACTCCTAAACCTCAAATTGAGACTTCATCTTCTAACTCTGTTAAAACTAGCAAAGTTAAAGATGTTATTAATATCCTTTTACAGGATGATGAGTCAAAATCTGCTTTTACTGCTTTTATGGCAAGTTTTCATGCTTATCAAGGTAGTCATCTAACCCAATTAGATCTTGTTTTGCAGGATTTGTTTGAGATGGATCCCGATGATGTGGAAGAGATGGACTTGAATTGGCAGATGGTAATGATTGCTTATAGAACTCAAAAACACTCATATGTTAACAGGAATTACAAGCCAAGTGCAAACAAATCTATTGGATTTGATAAATCAAAATCAAGGTGTTTCAACTGCAACAGTTATGGTCATTTCTCAAGAGAATGTAAAGCTCTCAAAAACCAAGGAGGAAATGGTCAAGCAGGTTCTAGCAGTCAAAGATACCAACAGCAGTCTCAGAAGACCTTTTAAAAGCCTCATCAAAGTCTTCCCATGCCAGAACTTAAAGATGAATCAAAATCATCTGAAGAGCCAAAGAAAGCTCTTGTTGTTAGCATCAAAGATGGCTATGACTGGAGTGCTTATGCTGAACAATTCACAGTTGATCTAACTTCTAGTTTAGCTCTTATTGCAGAAGCTCAAAATGAAGACTGGTCTGAAGAAAATGATCCAAAGACCGATAGTGATTCAGAAAATGATGATGAAGATTATGATTAGTGTGACAAATCTGACCCAAAAGAGGATTCAAAAGAAATTGCACTCATGGCGCAATCTGAACAACCAAAGGTTGAGCATCCATCATCTGACTTTGAGACTTCTTCTTTAAGTTATCCTGAAATTTCTGTTGAAGTCAGAGAGAAAATGTGCACAAAAGCATGTTTTGATCAAGTTGAGCATTACAGAACATATTCATTTAAGATCTGTGACAAACTTAAACAAGAAGAAGTAATGCATAACAAACTGAAAAATGATCACAAAGTGTTGGTCCTACTTGATCGACATAACAATGCACTTGATTGATAAACACAAACAAATCCCACTGATAACATAGATATCAATGATATTTGTGTAAAATATAGATCAAACACTATAAAATATGGATGAACAATGATGAACACCTCAAGAACATTCAATAAAACCCTTATTTGATCTGAATTGATTGTTGAAGATATTACAAAGTGAAAGTCCCTCAATCAATGGCTCATTCAAGCTCTACAACACACTAATGACTCTAGCTATATATAGTCTAATGAAAATTAGACTTAATGACAATTAGCCCCCTAGACTATGATTAAAACATGACAATTATGAAATTACAATTAAGACACAAACTAGACAAATAAAGATTAAATATATATTTTGTTGACAACAAAATATATATTAACTCTAAGACCCGTGTTCTTTGTATCTTCAACGTCTCACTACTAATCTTCGTTCCGAACGTGTCATCTTGACTTTTGCGTTGACTTTGACTTTAATGTTGACCTTTGTTGACTTTGACTGTGTTGATAATATAGACTATCCTTATTAGACCCAACAATATTCCCCCTTACTCTATCATTATCAACGTCTTGTATCGTGATCAGCACTGATAAGTCAACCATATAATGATCTTCAATCTTCCCCTAGATTGATGATTTGGTATTAAAGATTTTTCATCTTTCAGGCTCCCCATTTTTGTATGCTCCCCCTTTTTGTATGCTCCCCCTCTTCATGTGCATTCTTTGTGAATGATCAGGAACAACTTTTCCAACTCTCTATTCTTGAGTGCTTCAGAAGATGTAGGAGGAGGAATCCTAGCTCGGTATCTTCTGCGAACTTGAGGAACAGGTTCTCTTATCAGGTACTTTGCTCAGCTGATGATCGGCCATCATTTGAAGCAAAAATCTGTAATACAATCACAACCACAATCTCGCAACTTCCTGTCAGATCATTTCAGTTAACAAATAAACCCATGTTTATCTATGTGTGCAATTTCCGGTGAAATGCATGTGAAAATAGTAACATTTTAATAGCATAATATGGAAGACTTGAAATAATTTGAAACGAAGAACCCCCCTTTTTGTATATATATATATATATATATATATATATATATATATATATATATATATATATATTTTAATCACCTTACACTAAGAACTAGTTCGATCATGAGATCACATCCTCAAGATATACTTAAGCACAAGGATGTATTTAAACATCGATAAGTTAGTGAGATCACACTGAAGTAGAGTCTGATCACGATTTTAAAATTTTGATAGCCAAAAACAGTTCAAGAATGATTATTGGTATATTTGTCCAATTTAAACCCAACAATCATCTGTCCCCATGAGACTTGTGACTCTTAAAAATTAAGAATCAATGTTATAAATTCAAAAATTTCAAGCAAAGTTAATCATACTGCTCAATAAACCATGAGACCTGGATTAGTACTTTGCTGAATATCTGTGGGAACCAAGTCACCAGTGTTTTTGAAATGAATCCAAAACATGTTAAAATAGCTGCAGATTACTTGTTAAAAAGAATAAGGCATGGGCTTAAAAGGACAAACATATCAGCAATCCCGCAAATCTTTGACTCTCAGGATCAAATTTCTTCTTGTTATTTACCTTATTTTATTTTATTTTATTTTTTGTTTATTTTAATCTTCCGTTAGTCTTATTTCTTTGGTGTGTTGATATTTTGGGATGATGAATGTTTTTCATAAAGGTTTTTGTAAATACTAAATTATTTTTAATTTTTTTAAGTTTTAGGCACCAGCGAAACTACAGTTACTACAGTTTCGCTGGTTGTTTCGCCAAGCGAATATATAGATTCACCCGACAAAATCGCTGCTCACTAAATAAATGATTTGCTTGGTAATGCCGAGCAAAAATATGACCTATATATTGCATATTGTGAAATTTGTTTCACACATGTCTGTGCGAAACTAAACCCTAGTTTCTCTGGGTTCATATCTACCTTGTTCAAAACTATGATTTCCGTCATGTTTGTTTGCTTCTAAGCTATCTGGTAGGTGTTGCTAACGTGTTTCCATGCTTGATTTAAGTTTGGATCCCTAATCAAAGGTTATGTGTTGATTCGCTGGGTCGAAACATTCGCCCATTCGTTCAGCGAATTTACCAATCTCTCCAGCGAAACTGAACAAAAGTTCATAGTTCCGAGCGATTCTATCTTGTTATGCTGTCCAATCATACCTGACAGTTTTGCTTGAACCATGTCAGCGAAACTATACATTCGCTCAAAACATAATCTTTTACACAGGGCTCAACGAACTTACAACTTCGCTGTATGAATTATAAGCTTGTCCTCAGGGAAAGTGTAAAATCGCTTAAAATCTTTGGTCTAGGCTGGAGTTACTGCGAATTTACACTTTTGTTTGGACAAAACTAAGATTCAAACACAAGCGAATCTATCAAAATGTGTCTAGCGAAACTACAGTTTCGCTTGTCAGCGAAACTGCTGAACTAAGGTTCAAACCACAGCGAAGCTGTCAAGTTGTGCCTGGCGAAACTATAGTTTCGCTTGTCAGCGAACTGTTAATTTTTCAGAAATTTTCTTATATTTTGTTTATTTTTTCTTTATGTTATAACTAACCTACTTGTGTTTATATTTTGCAGTTCACATGGCAAATTTAAAGTTTGATGAGAAGACAAATATTGTGGCCTTATTAGATGACAGCAATCCAAAGACTGTTGGATTCAGAGAGTGTCTAAAGTGGTTGAAGCAGTCTCCAATTTGCTATGCCATATCTCATTTACCCACGATTTATGATATTCATATAAGAGACTTCTGGGTAAATGCAGAATGTGATCTGGGATCAAATCCACACAGAATTACTTCCAGAATCCTTGGGGAGGATATTGTTGTTAGTGCTGAGACAGTTGCAAGGGTTTTGAAGTTAGAGGAAGACTGTAGAGGTGAGGCTGTTATGACAGATGCTGAAGTCCTTAACGCTTACAAAAGTATTGGGTATGAAGGACCCTCTTTTGGGTCCAAGAAGGAAATCAAAAAGTCTTTTTTATCCAAGGAATGGAGATACATTGCTCATGTGTTCATTATGTGCTTGGATCACAGAAAGGGAGGATCAGATGGGTTGAATGTACACTGGGCTAAGGCCATGATTGTATTTTGTAGAGGACAAAATGCTAACATTGCCAGATTAATATTTGATTGTATGACTAAGAATGTTATGGCATTAAAGAAGGACAAATGGTTGTTGTATCCAAGGTTCATCCAGATGATTATTAATGATGAGAAACCTAATTTGCTAAGACATGGAGAGGTTAAAAGGCTGATGCAAATGAATACCAGAATATTTGCAGATTGTTCAACAGTCAGGCATAACTTTAGTGGGAAAATAACATATTTACTAGAAAATATGTACCCAGCTGAGAGGTGGAACTACATCAAGAGACTGATCGAGAATGAAAACAAGAATGCTGAAGACAATCGGGAAAAACAAGCTGAAGCAATAAAGAAGAGAAAAAGGTATGCTAAGGAGAAGGAATATGATCTAGAGGCTGAAATTGATGAAGTAGAGGAGGAGCTGCGGGCTCAAAGAAAGAGAAGGACAAAAAGGAAGTCTGATCAAGAAGAGCCGGCTCATGAAACTGAAAGAAGAACCAAGTATAAACAGCCGGTGTTTGAAGAAAGGAGGGATTCCAGATCTGAATTGGATCAAGATGTCATTCGATATATGAATGTATCTTTGGCTAATGAATTAAGCATGATAAAGACAAAGCTGATCAATCAAGAATTAAGAGAAAAAAAGAAAGATGAACAACTGGAGAGTATGAAAAGAATGATGATTGATCAGTAGGAACTTATTAGAAGACTATTTAAGGAGGTTAATGAGCTCAAGGCTAATGTTGGCCTGCCAAACCAGCTATCTCAACAGGAGCTAGATGATCTGACTAATACATCTAAGTATTCATTCCTAAAAGTAGGAAAGTCATCAGGGATAGGGGGATATGCAAGTATTGCAGGAGGTGATGCTAGTGGTAGTGGTGATGGTGGTCCAAATGTTGTTGAAATAGAGGCTGAGAAGAGGGGTGATAAGAGAAGTAATGTGAGAGAGGAGCCTGTGATTGTTGAGGCTGAGTTTGTTGATCTGGGGTTTGATATAGAAACCGACTTGACTGGGGCTGAGGTACTTAGAGAAGATACTACTGAAGGAAACAAGAAGGATACAGGGAAGAGCCTTTTAGATGAAGAAGATGAATACGAGGAACAGTTGGTCGACTATGATTCGAAACCTGAATATTATAAAGTGGAGGAGCGTCTAATGACTTATGTGGCGTAAAGGGGTTCTGTTGAAGTTGATGTATTTGAATTAAGTAAAGAAGATGGGTTTGTGAAATAGAAAGAACCATAACAGTTGACTCCACTATTTCAAAACATCAGTGAACCCAGCAAGAAGACATCTGATAAGAAGATTGTTAGTTGGAAATACAATCCCGAATTAAAGATGTTCATGATTAAACGAAGGGACGGGGACATCTCGTACATGCATAAAAGGAAGGCGTTCAAGACCTTGCCTAGATGGGACTTGAGGAGATTATCTAAGATTCTATTATTGGATGCACATTTGACTGAACGTGCAATGATGTTGGAGATGGAAATCAAGGCAGGAATAAATGACAATTTTGAAGCATGCGGGTTTATGAGGACCGAAAGAAGAAGATCGAAGAAAGACTTAGATTGGGCCACTGGCAAAGGAAAGATTGTTTTGAAGCTGAAGCCAGCTAAAACTGTGAACAGAGTAAGGTGCCCAATCCACTTCCCCCTAGACTACAAAAGTCGAAAAATGGTTCTATGACAATAATACTAGGGAAGCAGTAATTAACCTGAAGGTGGTGCTGAGATTAAGCTTTTTGATCCTATGGATGTATTTTCATTCTGTGATGAGGATTTGGTAATTCTATGTGAGAATCACATCAAAGCAAGAGCTGGAGCTGAAACATGAAAAGAAGCCAGTTTGTTTATGAATGTGGCTAATAAAGCTCGTGGAGTAAGGGCAGAGGTCAGGGAGCTCACTGAGAAGGTATCAAAGGCTGACGAGTTAAGGATGGACATGCAGGATCTTACAAGACAATTTGCAAGGGCAAGTGCAAGGGCAGAAGAGGAGAGTACAGCAGGAGGGGATCAAGAAACATCTGATAAAGCTGAAGAGGAAGCGAGAGATGGGCAAGAAGACCCAAAGTGAGGTCCAACCTAGGGGAGAATTGATAATCTAGTATAGGTTGGACTCACTATAGTTGATAGGTTAAATGTTATGTAATAGGATTAATGTTAGTTTTTCTCTTGTAATTTGTATTTTGTTGACTTTTGTGTTCCAGCGAAACTACGGGCGAAACTATAGTTTCGCCCGGAGTCAGCTATGTCTGTTCACCTGGCGAAACTGTAGTTCGCTGTAGGGTGAAACTGGTTAATAGTTAGGCAGTTTCGCTAGTCAGCGAAACTGCCAGCGAAATTAGGTTTGCTTAGATATTGTAATTTTTCTATCTGTGTAAGAAAGGGATTGCAAAACCCTAATACGAAATATCATTGTTGCAATTGTGTGTGTGCGGCTGGAAGCTTATTATCATTATTATTGAGCCTTTTGTTTGATTGTCATTGTTTAGATTCTAAATTGTTTATTTTGTTATTGGGTATATAATGTTAAATCACTGGGAAATCATTGTTATACATCAAGTGCACTATTGAATCGATCATGAGGACCAACACAAAGTCTCTGATGAAAAGATCCTATCTCTATAAACCTCATGGAACAAAACTCTAAAAGAACTTGAACTTGTTAAAAAACAACTTGAGGAGATGACTAAAAATTTAGAAGAGGAAAAAATAGCTCATGCTGCAACTCAGGTGGATCTAGCTAAAGTTAAAAGTTCTAAAACTATTGTAGAATAGCTGGTAAGTGAGAGGAAAGACAAAAACAAAACAGGTCTAGGTTTTACACATGAACCAATGCCTGAATCTATCACAAACACTCTGCCAGAAAACTTTAACACACATGATCACTCACTTGAAAACAAAGCTAAGCTAAAAGCCTTTCAAAACAAGAAAAAGAATTCTGAAAGTGATGAAGAGAAAACAAATGTTGAGATATTTGAGGAACAAGATTCTGAAAATATTAAAAATGGTCATCTAGTGAAAGTTAAATCTTATGAACCACGACCAAAGAATAAGAAAATGTTTGTTCCCAAAGAGCATGTTGTTGAAGAAATCATTGTTAAGAATGACAAACAAAACTCAAAGAATAAAGAGAAAGCAAAACCAGATGAAGTAACATCTGAAGATTCATTTTTTATGGATTAAACAATCCAGACTTTATCAAATGGCAGAAAGAACAAAAAGATAAAGAAAATGCAAAAGTGTCTTCTACTAAAGATGTTCAATCCCAAAGCAAACGAAGATCATCAAGATCAAGAAATCAAAGAAGGAGAAGGAAAAATGCTAAACTAACTCCTCCCAGAACAAAAATGAAAACAATCAAAGTCAAAGAATAAATCAAGTTAATTAGTTTAAACCAGTGAAATTTGTGTCTGCATGTACTTTTGATATGAACACAATTCCAAAAATCAAATCAAGTTCAAAGAACAAATCTATCTTTGATCTGAAAATAGGTTCAGGTCTAAAGTCTTCCACTATTAACAAAAGATTTGTATCTAAAGAATCTAGGAATGGTGTTAATGAACAAAAGTCAAAACCCAAATATCAAAAGAACAAATTCTCAAATCAAAAACAACATATTAACTTTGTAACTCCTAAATCAAAACAAGGATCAAATGTGGCTTCCACATCTAAAGTTAATCAATAGTTGTTTAAATTTCAAAAAAGGTACTATGAAATATGTGATATGTACAATCATAAGACTGATGAATATTTCTTTAACAGGTACTGTCACATTTGTGATATGAAAAACCATTCAATAGCTAATTGTTATTTCACCAAGTACTGTACCATTTGTGATGAAAGAAATCACAACACTGAGAATTGCTACTTCCAAAGGAACTCTCCAAGGAATGCATATGTAAATCCACAATTTCAAAGAAATCAAAGTGTTGGTTTTCAAGATTGAAAAAACAACCTTCCTTAGGCTTGAGATCCTTTTGAAGGATTAATTCTGAATATGATGATTCTTATGCTGTGAAAACAAAGAATTATAATCAAGAAAAATTCATTCCACGATCTGTGAGAATGAACAATGCAAAATTTGGTAGTCAAACTTTTTCAAAAAATGTTTTTACTAATGGTTTTAATAATCTTGATGATGATCTTGAAAAATGCTATCATGCTTTGCGGATTAAACAAATCAAAGATAATCAAAAATTTGTTAAAAACGAAATTGGTAAAGTTAAACAGCAAAAGAAGCCTGATGTCAATACACTTCATTTTAAACAATTTGCCATTGTTGATAAATTTGGCAAGCCCAAGACCATATCGGCTTGGGTTTATTACTCAACTTAAATTTCTTTGAAATGCAGGTACACCCAAGAAGACCTCTTAACACGTGGTATGTTGATAGTGGGTGTAGCCGGCATATGATAGGCAACCATGCCTTGCTTCAAGATTTTAAGTTAAAAGATGGTACTCATGTTGCATTCGGAGGTGATGCAGGTGAAAGAATAACAGGAGAAGGAACAGTTTATTAGCTTTGATAAAGTCAACTACTATTCACTATTGAACTTTAATCTCTTAAGTGTTTCCCAAATTTGTGACAAATCTTACTCTGTTCTATTTGATGATTCTTTTTGTTATATTTTGAAGCCAGGTTTTCAGATAAGAAAAGAATGGGTAGTTGTTAAAGCTGTTCATGATCAAGATGTATACAAGTTAGATATGTCTCAAGTAGATCCATCTATAGAAACAACATGCCTAATTGCTTAAGCATCAAATGTCAAAAGCCAGTTATGGCATAGACGTCCCGGGCATTCCAATTTTAAGAACATGAACAAGCTTGTAGTAGGAAATCATATAGTAGGTCTTCCAACAAAGAAGTTTGCTACAACAGATCACTGCTCAGCGTGTTTAAAAGGAATGTAACATAGAGCGTCTTATAAGCCCAAGCTGATAAACTCAAATTCCAAGCCTCTCCAGATGTTGCACATGGACCTATTCGGACCAACAAATGTGCGGAGTATTGGAAAGAAATCTTACTATTTAGTTATCATTGATGACTTTACAAGATTTTCATGGGTTTTCTTTTTGCATGTTAAATCTGAAACTGCTAAATTGTTAAAAGAATTCATCATTAAAGTAGAAAATTAATTAGATCAAAAGGTGAAAATTATCAGAAGTGATAATGGAACCGAATTTAAAAATGCTAATGTTGACAGGTTTTATGCAGAAAAAGGAATTGCTCGTCAGTTCAGTGCTCCTAGAACTCCACAACAAAATGGAGTTGCTAAAAGGAAAAACAAAACTTTGATTGAGGCTGCAAGTTCCATGTTAGCAGATGCAAAGATTTCAATTACTTTCTAGGATGAAGCCATATCCACTGCATGTTTTGTACAAAATCATAGATTGCTTATGAAAGATAAACAGAAAACTCCTTATGAGTTGATGTTTGGCAGGAAACCTAATATAGATTTTCTTAAATCTTTTGGTTGTCCATTTTTGATTTTAAACTCAAGTGACCAGCTAGGATAATTTGATGCAAAATCTGATGAAGTATTTTTCATTGGATATTCGTCGGTTTCAAAAGCTTTTAGAGTTTATAACTCTAGGACAAATGTTGTAGATTCAAACAAGTTAGAATTAAAAGAGTTTGACAAAGAATCTAAATCAAATAACCAAGCTGGACCATTTGCTACTGATGGAAAAGAGTTTTCAAGAAGAGGATCATTAGCTGTTGTTGATGAAGAACTTTCAGTCACCAGGTCTTTCTTCATCTTCCACACCATCTTTGGAAGATTGGACTTGACCTTCAACACCTCGAAAGTTTTACCAACTTCTGAAGTTTTGGAGACTGGACATTCAGAAGATCTTGCTTTCACTGCAGTAGGCTTTGGTATTTCGGAAGCATTCCTTTCTTCGGAGACCAAATTTTCTTCCAAAGGCAAGTTTTCACTTGTCTTCTTTTTCACCTTGGAACTTCCGAAGGAAAAATATTTTCCTTTAGAAGCTAGGCTTTCCTTCTTTTTCTCAAAAGTTTTCTCTTTGATCATGTGGATAGTACTTTTAGGATTGTAGATGCAATCCTTAGCCAGATGAGAAGTACTACCACACATGATGCAGTCCATTTGCTTCTTTCTAAGAGTCTTCTTCTGAGAGAAAGACTAAACTTGATCACTTTCCACCTCCATCTTCATCTTCACAGATGATGTTGCAAGCTTCTTAGGGAGAGGCTTGCTCTTAGAGCTGGATGGTTCAGGCTATGTAGTAGTGGTACACAGCTGATCAGCCTTCTTCTCTTTGCTGGAATGACTTGGATCTGAACTAGAACTCCTGGTACTAGAGGTCATAGTGGAGTCCTTAGCCTTCACCACTTCAAATCCTTCAGAGATAAACACTTGTTTCTGCTTAGAGTTGAAAGTGGCCTTGATTTCTTGAGCCTTCTTTGACTTTATCTTGGCTCTCCTGATCAAGTTCTTCCTTTGAGACTTGGTCATCCCAGCTTCTTCTCTCTCCTTAGGAGAATAGTGACCCTTCTTAGGATGGTCTTCTTCACTCTTCTCAGACATATTCTTCACTATCTCTTCCTTATCCTCTTCAATAATGGGGTCTATGAGGGGAAGCTCATCTTCACAAGTTCCACACCTTGGAGATCTTATAGATAATAGAGTGTGTGGAGGAGCTATCTCAATAGATCCCAGCCCCTGCTTATTCTGATAACAAACTTGTGCATGCAGGGATGAGGATATCATGTTCTTTAAGGTCTCTTCTTCAAGAACAAGTTTTTTTGCCCTGGCTTTGCTGATCACAAGCTCAGCCTGGCACTCAGTTAACTTAGTGATGAGATCTTTTATCTGAGTCCTATAGTTGGTGTGTTCAGGCTTTAGAGTTGAAATGGTTTTCTCTAAATCTTCTATTTTAAGTTTTTAATCATTTTCAGCTCTTTTGAAATAAGCTTTTAAGATGTTTAAGGACTCAAGATCAGATCTCAACTCTAAGTTATAGGACCTATATTTATTGACTTTAGCAATACATTCAGGTGTATAGAGATGTTCTAATACCTTGGCTTCGTCATGATCTGCCATCAGTGCTTGGTTTGGAGATGCATCCTCCACCTGAAAGCTCCAGTCAAAGCCTCCTTCTTCAACAGCAACTGCAGCTTGCTGCTAGGGCTTCTCATTTTAGTGAGCTCCTTTAGTGTAGTTTGGCCTGGTTTGTGCTTGGCTAACATTTGTCTTTGGTGCCTTGCACTCTCTAGCAAAGTGTCCCATTTGGTTACAGTTGTAACACTTCACCTAGCTTTTTTCCAGCCCAAAATTTCCACTGGATATATTGCTAAGAAACTTCCTCCCTGTCCGTTTGTAGAACTTCTTGGCTCTGTGAGTGAGAAGAGCCATCTGTTGCACTATCTCCATGTACTCCAGATCATCTGGATGGATATAGTCTAGGTTTTCAAGGGTGAAGAGATTGTCTCTTGGAATGGGCTTCCATGGATGTAGCTCTCTCTTGGTGTCTCCAGGAAGGTGATGAAAGGACCCTTCTATGAGTTGTCAGGGTAGCGGATGAGATGATGCTGTGGTTCTCTGCAATCCCTTTCAACCACATGAAGGTGAACTTTGTTGGATGCTGGAGTTACTAGATGAATTTTGCATGTTTATCTCCATCTGGTAGCCACTGAGGATACCATACAACTCAGTGAGAGTAAGGGTCTTGAGGTTCTCAGTCCTCTTAATGACCACACAATAGTGTGTCCATTGTTTGGGAAGAGAGGACATGAACTTCTTTACAATATCCCTGTTCTCAAGAGTTACTCCAACATCCACTAGAGTATCCACAATCTCAACATACCTGAAGTACTGCTGAGACATGGTTTCACCTATCTTGAAGGTGAAATTATTAAACTGCTGCTTCAAGAGGTCCTTCTTGTTCTCTTTAGCTTCATTTGACCCCTGATACATCAGCTTTAGTGCATCTCACAGTTGCTTGGTAGTCTTGCACTTCTTGAAGCCTCTGTAGATAGAGTTTGGAAGAGCATTTTGGAGGGCGGTCATGGCCTTCTAATCAATGTCTATCTTCTTCTAGTCTTCATCAAAATAATTAGCCACTTCCTTTGGTATCATACCACCACCAGCAGTAGCTGAAGGGGTGGATGTTACATGAGGTCCAAAGACAACTGATCCCCACATCCTAGAGTCTTGAGACTTGATGAAGCCTTCAATTCTTTGGCACCAAGTGTCAAAGTCTTCAGGAGTGATCAGTGGAGACTTAGTCATAGTACTAGTTTCCAAAAGCATGGACTTTTCACCAACTTGTATAAGTTGGCGAGTCTTCAGAGTTGCAGCGGATGGTGTGTCAACTTTATGCAAAAGTAGATCAGAGAAAGCATGTCTTCTCTGTCTTCGGAAGAAATCAGTCTTCACAGCAAATTGGCTTCGGAAGACTTTGTTTCTGAAGCTTCGGAAGACTTCATCTTTGGCTTCAAAAGTTTTGGACTTTGGCTTCGAAAGATTTTACACTTAGAGTATTTTCTGTGAAGAGTGTAAAACTTCCAAAGCAACTTCTACCTTGTACGTTCAGTGCATGCATGCAGGAAGATCCTTGGTTATTTTGGCTTCTTTGGTTGCATCAGTCTTATAATCTTCTAATATAACCTTACAAAATTACAATCTATTACATTACACCATGTAACTACACCACTCTAATGGAATTTCAACACTATAACGAAACGAAAATAATAAAACTACATCACTATAATGAAATTAAACCAACGTAAACCAATCTATAAAACAATGTAACCCAATGTAAACCAATATAAACCAAAGAAAAAGAACATTTTCTCATTTAGGGGTAATTGAAACTTGAAAACCGTCTTTTTAATTATCATCACCAATAGATCTTGTAACCTGGAAAGCGAAAAATTTTATATTAGTTATATAATTTATCTTGTTTAGGGATAATTGAAGTTGTTGTTATAGTGTGTTAAGACATCTGAATGGTAGTAACACTGTTATTGTACTAATACATTGAAATTCTATGTAAACTAATGTTTTTTCAATGTAAACCAATGTAAAACATATCTGTAAACCAATGTAAACTAAGAACAAATGAATTAACAAAACCTAAAACTATTGTAAACCAATATAAACTAAGAACAAATCTAAAAATATACTTTGCAAAAAACTTCAAATTAAAAATGAACTGATAAAAGCTATTGTAAAAATGAATTGATGTAAACCAATGTACTCTTCAATGCAAACCAATGTTAAATGGCGTTTCTTCAATGTAAATCCAATGTAAACTAACTTGTTTTCAATGTAAAACTAAGTAAACTAATTTGTAAACCAAAGTAAACTAATAACAGATGCACTAAGAAAACCTAAACCTGTTGTAACCCAATGTAAACTAAGAACATATGCTTTTCCTAAAATAATCCATCCCCATGACTATTACGTTTGAGATTTAGAGAAGCTACAAGGAAATACAGATGCAAAATCGACAAGCATAGCTTCAAAGGTTGGATTTTGAGATTAGAAAGTGATTAAGTATAATATTTTTGGGTCTGAAAGATAGTCTAATATTATCAACACAGTCAAAGTCAACTAAAGTCAAAGTCAAAGTCAAAGTCAATGTCAATGCAAAAGTCAAACACAACGCGTTCGAGATGAAGAATCGAGACAAGACTTTGAACAAGTTACAGACTAAGGGATTTTAATGTAATAAATATATTTTGTGTCAACAAAATATATTTAGTCTTTTATTAGTCTTTTAAGTGTTTTATTTGTTAATTTGTAGTTTATTCTAAGTCTAGGGGGCTAAATGTCATTAAGTCTAATTGTCATTAGACTATAAATAGCTAGAGTAATTAGCTAGTCAGTAAGGCTTGCATGATCCAATAGATCTAGTGTTTGTAATTTCTAGATTTTATAAGATTTATTTGGGGGCTTCAATTGTTCATATCTTATATTCATGAAGTTCTTCATATTTTACACCATTTGATCCAAATCTTCACCATTATGTATGATTCAAGGCTGTTTTGAGTCCAACAATTTGGTATTAGAGCCTAATATATATCCATTTTTTAATCATTTGTTGAAAATTAAGTTGCTTTTTTTTGAAGAATTGAGAAGAAGGTTTAAAGAGAGAAAGTAGATCTGGAGGGTTTTATAGAGAGAGAAACCAAATCTGAATTCAAAATCATCAACAACCTCTTCAAATCTACACTCATTTACAACAAATCTGAAGTTATACACCACATATATCAGATCTACATCAGATCTATACAAGAAAAATAAAAAAAAAATTCAAATCTGAGATTTTCTCTCACATATAGTTGTGTGTTTTCTTGGTGTTCTTCAGATCTTCAAAACTTTATCTGAATGAAAGTTCACGTTTTCCGGTGAAACTCCAGCAAAACTACTAGTTTCTCGATGAAATTACAGCTGAACTAGCATTTTCGCTCATTATTCCGGTGAAAATACTATTTGTCCAGTGAAATTGTAGTTTCACACACAAAGAAACTTCAGATCTGTAAACAAGAACAATATTTTACCACAACCAAAGTCTCATAATTCAAACTACCAACAAAGACAATAGCAACCGAGTACAGGTCAAAAATGGTAAAGATAACACAACATTTGCGAAATGCAGAAAACACAATAGCAGATCCCCATTGTCTACAACCAATCTAACCTAATTTCACCATTTACCTTCAGAATCACCACCTCCCCTTGAGTAACCAGATCCACCACCATAACCACCATCACGTCCTCCACCATATCCACCACTGTACCCACTGTCACGTCCTCCACCATAACCACCACCACCACCTCCACCGTATCCTCCCTCACACCAACCACCACCATAACCACCATCACAAAGACCACCACCACCACCACCACCACCACTGCTACGTGACTGAGCCTCATTCATAGTAATATTACACCCATTGAGACTCTATCCATTCATACCTTCAATCGCATCTATCAACGACTCTTCATCCCTGAACCTAACGAATCCGAATCCTCTAGATCTATCCGTCTCCCGATTGTTAATAATCTTCACGTTGATGATATCTCCGTATTGAGAGAAAGCTTCTCCGAGAGATCGGTCGGTGGTGGCCCAAGCGAGGCCTCTGACGAAACATCAGTGAACAACGTCAGTAGAAGCCATTGATGGATATAAGGGTAATGGAGATTAGAGATGATAGTTGCAGGTGTACAGTTCAGGATTGAAGAATAAACATGAGTAGTGACTCACTGAGTTGGAATTGTCATCATCTCTGAATTGTTTAAGAGCTTGTATGTCTTCCTAGCGTGTAATAGAGTCCCATGAAAATGGTGATGAAATTGTAAAGATTTGAAGAAGAAAGATGAATCATTTTGTATTTGGGGGTGATTTGAATCTTAGATTTTATGTGGAAAAGATATTAAGTAAGTATATGGGAAAAACATTTGAGTGGGCGTCTTATGATTCGAAAGAGTGTTATCAGAGATTCCATTATCATCTTTAATTTCTTTTTGTGGGGTTTTATTAAAAAAATAAAAAAAAATCAAAATTAAATTAATTGTTCGGGTATCAGTCGTTCTCTATAATTGGACCACATTTTGACCGGTGAGTCAAAACAAAAGAAATATTTTTCCCGAGGGAGAATTATTCAACAATTTTTGAGAAAAATATTTTTGGGAAAAATATGTTTGGGGCGTTAAGGTGAATTTTAATCTTTTAATTGACAATGTCATTTTCTGTCGATCTCGACTCAGACAATGCACAATGGCACAAAGTCGGTTTGATTGTTTTGCAGGTACGAAGAAAGAAAAATTGTAAAATCTGATTGATCGATTTATAATTATGGAAAATAATCTAAAGAAGCATGACCCACAACTCACCAATCATGAACAAGTTCAAAAGCTTCTTGACTCTCTTCCACCCAATTGGAGTCCTTAGGTTAAAAAGCTTAAGCAAGAAAGAGGTTTTCTGGATTACAAGTTGATGGATGTGATCAAAAAGCTGAAAGAGATTGAGATAGATCTCAAAAGAAGATAATTCATTCAAGTTGTGTGTCCATCTCAAACTAACAGACTGGATATTGATCTTATCTCTTCTGTGACAAGCATACTTGATTACAAAACCGAGATGATTGAAAAGTTGAAATCTATAGGAGCTGATTCTGATTCTGATTCAACAACTGAAATCGGGGAGACCGTAAAAGAGATTTGTGATGCTTTGAGAGTTGATAATGGAAGTGGACTTGACTGTAAGAGAACTGATGTTGTTGAAGCTGAGAAAGATGATGAAGAAAAGAAGGAAGTTGAGGATGAAGAGATGATGAAGGCCAAGGAAGAGGAACGCAAAAGAAACACCAACTGCGAGAAAGCCTTGGCAGCTGAAAGAATAGTCATAGATCTCCCTTATGAAACAGTTAAAGATATGTGTTCATCTTCTTGCAAACTTCATCTATTTGGTGTTTATAAGGTTAATAGATTATTAACACAAAACCAAGGAGAATTGATGACTATAAATAAAGAACTCAAGCAGAATGAAGTTTCTTATTCAAGAAAACTCAATGAAGATTTGGCTAAAATTGAACTTTTGAAAAGAAATCTTTTTGAAAGAAATGTAGAAATAAATATTTTAAGTGAAAGACTCATTTTAGCTCAATTTGAAACGAGAAAGCTTCAAACAAAGCTCGATAAATAGACCCTTTCACAAATGAAACAAGATGAGCTTATTGCTAGACAACAAGGGGCACGGATAAAAACCGGGGTTGGATATCATTCAGATGATAAAACAGTACTTAATTCAGTTCCCCCTCCATCTACTCTATGCTATTCTCCGATTCCTAAACCACACCCAAAAAATAATCTGTTCGAGCAACCTACTAACAGTTTACATGAAGGTTTAGAGGGAGTAAATCTTAAGGAGGTGCGAGATGATTATGATTCTTCTACTGGTATGGGATACAGTAAACGTGGTGTTGAAAATCAAGCAAATGATTGTTCAGTTTCTGCTGTTACTAAACCTATATCTACTGTGTCTTCTAATTTCTTTGATAAGTTTAAAGCAGGTGAAATTCCTATCTTTGAGCCTGTCAGGAATGTGAAGGAAGAAATAGATCAGGAAGAACCTAATCATCATGCTACAACAAACGCAACACATGCAATTCCTGTTAATCAAGAACGATTAGAAGCAGAGGTGCCTATTGAGGACTGTACAAGTTCAGAAGATGAAGATAAGATATCACATGAATCTGTCAAATTTCAAATGCTTTAAAAAGATAAATCAAAATGAATACAGATCTCATCTCTAGTTGCTAAACAAGTCAGTCATTTCAAAGCAAAGCATAGGCAATCTCAATCTCAGCCCATCATATCTAAATTTTGTCACAAACAAGTAAAGATCTCATTCCCAATTCAAAAAAAGAAATCACAAGTCCCTCAACAAGCTAAATCAAGTTCAAAACAAGCTCTACCTGCAGTTACATCACATGGGTATATCAAAAACCAAAAGCCCTACAAGGCTTGTTTCAGGTGTGGAATGGAAGGTCACGTGTTGAAAAGGTTCTCGAAGCAACATGATTCAGACGGTAAAGGCAAAAAGATTTGCTTATCTGGATCTCCATTAACAAGATATGTGCCAGACGGTAAAGGCAACACAGGTTGCTTCTCTGGATCAAAAGATAAAAAGAATGCATCTTTAAATGTTTGGATGATGAACATTCCATCCAAATTCCTGCATGTGAAGCCGATTCCGCATGATTTAAATATGAAAAAGGCCAAAGTTTCTAAACCAAATTATTTTCCTTCGGGTCTTAAACAAAAAATGATTTCCAAATTTAATTCTTTCAAATCAAAAATGTTTGGACCGAAACAAATTTGGCAAATTAAAAAGAAAAAAGATAAAAGGTTGTGTGTTTAAGAAGGTTGCTTACATTGATGTAAACGGACCATCCAGGACTACGGTGACCTGAGTCCCCTTTTCTAAAAGATCTGTTAACGAGTGCAGGAATAGTTTAAGAGGTTTGTTAGTAATCCGGTTTACTGACAGAGTCTGTTCCTCATCCAAATCTGAGGCGGAACAGACAGGTTATGGTTATTGTACAATATCAAATCCACATTCTAGATTTGTATCTACACATATTTCCTATTCACAATCACTGCATGATTCTTAGACAATTAATTTTCATTTTTTGATAGGGTAACTTGGAAGACTTTTCTTAAATAAATTTCTATTTTGCAAATTTTAAATAAAAAAATATAAATAAATAATAAAAAAAGATATAAAAAATATATAAAAAAATAAATTAAAAATTAAAAAAGGGGGTTCGAGTACTTGTTTTTGAGATGATTGAGAAATGAAAGTATATTTTCGTGGTATGCTTGTTTATGCATGACTTGCATTGTGTGAGAACTGATAGTATCTGTTTGGATGCCTGTTTCATTTAAAAAATAAATAAATAAAATTAAAAAAATAAAAATAAAAATAAAAAAAATAATTGCATATAAAATCTAAAATTGACGTTTTCATTATATGATATACATGGTTGGCTTAGCTTCAAACAAGTAGATAGTAATCTTGTGATAAACTAAAGCTTCTGTATGAAAACTGGATTTCAATCTCATTATTGGTCTGCATATGACTGAGTCCCGTCAAAAAAGGGTTGAGAGTTGGCTTTTTGTGTCACACCCTCAAAATCCACATGCGGGGTTTTACCGCGAGGCGTGTGACATACCAGGATCTCAGTCATTAGTTACTCAGAACGACTCTATATGAACAAACAATCAAAATCAGAGTTTAACTTTAAAATATGCGGAAGCTTTTAATAAACTAGAAAGACCAAAGTAAAACAATATAATGTAAAATGAGCAAACACACGAGCCAAAAGTAATACCAACAAATACTTAAATGTTTAATAATCAAACCAAAACAAGTTTCAATCATGCTGACAACTACAATGATGCTGACCCGTGCACGTGCTCTTAGGCAATGGTAACCGCAACTTGAGAATAGCATACTAAAAGAGTCAACACAATGGTTGGTGAGTTCAACAGTTTGCATTAATCATAAAATAGTAACAGTTGCAAAATATAAGAGGTGTATTGAAATAGATAGCTAGTCTATGTTCATCAGTAATAATCATAGTGATTTCGCGATTGAAGCTGACTATTGCCTCCCGTCACGACTTACCAGGTCGTGACGATGTTTGTGTTAGGCCAAAGTTGCACCCGTTTGACCTCGAGTCGCACAGGTGGGGCTCGTCAGACCCAGTAGTACTACCCAAGATTTCCCGCTAATCATCATTATTAACAATCCAAAAGTGTGAGGACTTTCATGGTATTCAACACTATATCATACTATACACAACTCATATAAAGTAAGCGTTTGTAAAACCAGTATGCTATCTCTCCCAAAAGAGTGTACGTAAAAGAGTGGGGCATGAACTCACCTGGTGTGCACAAGAAAGAACTTAAGAGCTTAACTTGAAAGAGAGGACAGACAACCTTCAGAGGTTACCTAGAACATGCAAGTACATGAGTACGTGTACACACATACATCATGAAACCCTAAGTGCTCTATAAGCCAAAGAACTCAAGGTTTTGAAAAAACAAGACACATTGACCCAGTTGACCCGTTTGACCCGTTGGTGACATTATTGGTGAAATTTCCATTCAATCAAGCATAATTGTTCAACACGCATGATTTTCATGCAAATTGTTCACATATATCACTTCATTAACCACATGTACTTCCTAGATCATCATAAAACCAGATTTTCATACAAGTCATGCAAATCTCAAACAATCATCATGTTCAACATAATTATATCATAACCCATGCATCATACACAGAATCAAATCATGCACAACATGCCATGTGAAGCCACTCACGACTTCACACCCTAAACGGGGCCTCAGATTCGCACGCGTGTATGATGATCATCATCATATTATTCAACAAAATCCATATCAACCAAAATGTTCAATCATGATCTATTACAAACTAAACGATAGTCCTATCATAACCCATATGACTCATTACCATGTAATCCCACAAATAGACCAAATCTGTCAACTAACCAATTTAGCATTCATACAACCCAAACAATACATTCTACCACCTTAGAATTCATCCATTAACATACTAGCATGATCCTAACGTCACAAACATGCCCAGATCATCAAATTCATGATTTTGTACAAATAAAGTTTCCCTTTTGGGAAAGTACATCCCAAATCTATTCTTTCATGAATTACCCACATAATCATTAATAACATGCCAATCTAGCTCATAAAAATCATAAACATTCATCAAACACTTGTAAACCATCCAAACACAAATCTTTATACATAAAAGTTTCCACTTTTGGCAAGGTATGAACTAGACTACCTAATCCATAGATTTCTTGCACCAAAATCATAATCTAATACTCATGTATCATCATCAACCATATTACATCACCAATTCATCATAATTCATCAACATTCAATATCAAAAGTTTCTACTTTTGGTAACCTATGAACTACATCATTCATTCTTAGGTTTCTAGCATCAATATTATCAATCTAACATCCATATATCATCACAAACACATTAACAACATCAATTCATCATCCAATCATCATGTTCATGCAAATAAAGTTACTATTATTAGTAACCTATGAACAACGCATCAAAATCGAAGCTTTCTTGCACAATCAATGTAAACTAGCATATACACAATCTAACTAACATAATAACATCAACAAACATAAAAGAATTCGACATTCAATTGTAGATTTCGAACCCATGCTTTCGGCCAAACACCAAACACCTAACAAAAACATAAATCTAACCTTTAAATCGTGTAATGAACAAGATTTGATGTTTCCAACGTGTAATAATCCTTGTAATCAACAAAAACCGTGGATTTCTTGCTTGTTCTAGGGCTGAATTCGAAGTGTGTGTGTGTGTAGAGGGTGAGTCGCGGCTGAAGGGTTGGGTGGGGGCTAGGGTTTTTGTTTTTGTTTTATTAATCCCTAATTACCATTTAAACCCTTGTAGTTTACATTTTATAAAAACTAGGCTTTTAATTACTCTTTTAAAATGTTTTTAACTAGAGTAATAAACACATCAACTAATAATAACAATTATATTTCTTATCTTTGCAAGTTATAAAGTTCACCAATCAAATACACACGTTTCCACGTTACGCGATAAAATTCACAATAAACATTTAAATCACATAATCACAACTAATAATCAACATAGAATATATTGTTTAATATTATTAATTATTATTAAGTCACCAACGTTTAACGACAACTAGTGTGTGCTCACGACACGTGTATGCAAGACTTAACGAAACTAACGGAGTTTGGTAACGGAAAAATACCGGATGTCACATTATCCCGATGTTGAAAGAATTTTTGTCCCGAAAATTGCGTTACATGGTATGTGTTCCATCACTGGTCTACTGCATTTGCACAAAGTAATCGAGTGAGTTTTGGGTGAGTTGTTACATCATCCCCATGTTGAATGAAATTTCATCCCAAAATTTAAATCAATACCTTCGCCGGCTGGCATCGTCTTTTCAAACAGTTGAGGATACTTAAGCTTCATCTGGTCCTCACGTTCCCACGTGAATTCCGGTCCACGTCTCGAGTTCCAACGAACCTAGACTATGGGTATCTTGCATTGCTTAAGTGTCTTTACCTCACGATCCATTACCTCGAGTGGTTCCTAGATGAAGTGTAATTGTTCATCTACATGTACTTCCTCAAGCGGTACGATCATCATTTCATCCGTCAAACACTTCTTTAGATTTGAAACATGGAATACATCATGGATTCCACTCAATGAATCAGGTAAGGCTAGTCGATTGGCTACCGGACCTATTCTTTCCAATATCTCAAATGGCCCAATGTATCTCGGATTTAGTTTTCCTCTTTTACCAAATCGAATCATGCCTTTCCATGGTAAGACTTTCAATAAGACTTTGTCACCAATCTAGAACTCTAGAGGTTTCCGTCGCTTATCTGCATAGCTTTTCTGTCTGTCGCGCGCTGCAGCCATACGGTCCCTTATTTGTACAATCTTCTCAGTGGTCCCATGCACTAGCTCGGGACCCGTTAGCTGGCTATCACTAATTTCAGCCCAACAAACTGGTGATCTACATTTTCTCCTATACAATGCTTCAAAAGGTGCTGCCTTTATGCTAGTGTGATAACTGTTGTTGTAAGAAAATTCCACCAATGGTAGGTGAACTTCCCAGTTATTCCCGAAGTCTATCACACAAGCACGTAGCATGTCCTCCAACGTCTGTATAGTATGCTCACTTTGACCATCGGTTTGCAGATGATAAGCAGTACTCATGTCTAATCACGTACCTAAAGATTTTTTCAACAACTGCCAGAAGTGCGATGTAAAACGAGCATCGCGGTCGGAAATAATTGAAACCGGTACACCATGTATTGACACTATCTCCTTCAAATAAAGTCGGGTTATTTTCTCCATTTTGTCCGTTTCCCTTATTGCCAAGAAATGAACAGACTTCGTTAATCGGTCCACAATAACCCATATCGTGTCACAACCAGTAGGAGTTCGAGGTAGCTTGGTAATGAAATCCATTGAGATCTGTTACCACTTCAACATAGGGATCTCAGGCTGTTGCAATAACCCAGATGGTTTCTGATACTCCACTTTTACCTTTGAGCAGGTCAGACACTTGCTCACATAAGTAGCTACATCCGCTTTCATATTAGGCCACCAATAGTGTGCCTTCAGATCATGATACATCTTGTCAGATCTAGGATGTATAGAGTACTTAGACTTATGTGCCTCACTCATAACCAAGTCTCTCAGATTTCCATGTAGAGGTACCCAAAGTCTATCCATGAAGCAATGAATTCCATCCGCTTTTAATTCCAATTGTTTTTGCATTCCCCTTAACGATGCAGACCCAATGTTTTTTGCTGTCAAAGCTTCTGTCTGAGGCTCTCGGATTTGTTCAGGTAACTGTGTGCTAATGGTAAGCTGCAAAGCTCACACACATAGAGGCTTAGCAGTTTCTTTCCTACTCAGCTCGTCAGCGACTACATTTGCTTTCCCCGGATGGTATCTGATGGCACACAATCATAGTCGTTTAGTAGCTCTACCCAACATCTTTGCATCATGTTCAATTCCTTTTGCTCAAAGATGTGCTGAAGACTCTTGTGATCGGTGTAAACAGTGCATTTGGTACCGTACAAGTAGTGTCTCCAGATCTTTAAGGCAAAAACTACCGCACCTAATTCCAAGTCATGGGTGGTATAGTTCTTCTCATGAACCTTTAGTTGTCTAGAGGCGTAAGCTATTACCTTATCCCGCTACATCAATACACACCCAAGTCCTTGAATGGAAGCATCACAATAGACCACAAAATCATCACTTCCATCCGGTAACGCTAATATCGATGCGCTACACAGTTTCTATATCAGCAACTGGAAAGTAGATTCCTGACTCTCGCCCCATTTGTACGTCATTCCCTTGTGAGTCAAGGCTGTGAGAGGTTGAGCGATCTTAGAAAATCCTTTAATGAATCGCCGATAGTATCCCGCTGGTCCAAGAAACTTTCGAATCTCACTGGGTGTCTTGGGAACCGACCAATTCTTTATTGCCTCAATCTTTGCCAGATCAATATGTATTCCTTTCTCGTTAACAATATGACCCAAGAATTGCACTTCGCGTATCCAGAAATCGCACTTAGAAAATTTGGCGTACAATTGTTCTTTTCTAAGTAATTCTAAGATTAACTGTAAGTGCTCTCCATGTTCTTCCTCTGTCCTTGAGTAGATCAATATGTCATCGATAAAGACAATAACAAACTGATCAAGATAGGGTTTACACACGCGATTCATGAGGTCCATGAATACCGCTGGTGCATTCGTCAACCCGAATGGCATGACCAAGAACTCGTAGTGACCGTAACGTGTACGAAAAGCAGTCTTCGAGATGTCCTCCTCTCGAACTCTCAACTGATGATACCCAGACCTCAGGTTAATCTTAGAATTATAACTTGATCCATGCAGTTGATCAAACAAATCATCTATACGAGGTAAGGGATATCTATTCTTGATCGTGACTTTGTTCAGTTCCCTATAGTCAATGCACATTCAAAATGTACCATCCTTCTTCTTGACAAATAGAACTGGCGCTCCCCGGGGCGACGAACTAGGTCGGATAAATCCTTTATCCAACAGTTCTTGGAGTTGAGCAGATAATTCTTGCAGTTCATTTGGAGCTAACCGGTAAGGTGCTCTGGTAATCGGAGCGGCTCCTGGAGTCAAATCAACTTGGAATTCGACTTGATGATGAGGTAGTAGTCCAGGAAGGTCCTCCAGAAACACCTCAGAAAACTCACGAACCACGGGGATATCCTCTATCTTCTTTTCCTCTGTCTGTTTGTCTGTGACAAGTGCCAATATGGCTAGTCGACCTTTCCGTAGTAACTTCTGTGCTTTCATGAATGAGATGATGCCCATCACTGCACCACTTCTATCGCCTCTGACCGTAAGAATTTCTTCACCAATAGGGATTCATATGATCTTCTCGTGACATACGACTTTCGCCTGCTTGTCGGAAAGCCAATCCATGGCTACTACTACATCAAAACTCCCTAGTGTAACAGGCATGAGATCTATGTCAAAGGTATGACCAGCAAGTTCTATCTTGTAATCTCTAAGGATATGCGTTACGTGAATCTGTTTACCGTCAGCTAACTCTACGGTGTACTTAGATTCTAATGTTGAAGGCATATCACTTAAAAGACTACTAAACTTAGTGGAAATAAAGCTTCTACCAGCTCCAGTATCAAATAACACGGTAGTAAAATGACCATTTACCAAAAATTTACCAGTTACTGTTGTAGGATCGTTTAGAGCCTCACCTGAGCCAATGACGAAGACTCTCCCTTTCGCTCCATTATTATTTCCACCATTGTTGTTGCCATTAGCATTGTTGTTGTTATTTTTGTTGTCGTTGTTGTTATTGCCAGTGTTGTTCCCGCCATTTCCATTTCTCCTAAGCTGTGGACAATTGAGTCTGTAATGGCCTTCTTTTCCGCACTCAAAACAACCTTTCGGAGTTTCTTGAGATTGTTGAGGGTTCTTCATCAGTTCACCCCGGCAGTCCTTTGCTGCATGCCCAACTTTACCACAGTGTTGGCATCAGAAGTTGTCACACCTGCCGGTGTGATGGTAGTTGCATCGATTTCACTTGGGATATTTCCCCACATATCCACCTTGTCCCTGGGATGAGGAGGATGACTGATTAAAGTTATGATTGTTGTCAAACTTCCTTTGCTGCTGTGGATGCTGATGCTGCTAAGTGTGCTATTGTTGCTGCTGATGTTGCTGAGATTGGCTGTTTGAAGAAGATCCCTTGTTACCAGAGTTGTACAACTTGCGTTTATTGTCAGGCACGCTTGCCACAGCGCCCTGTTTGGGTAGCTTTCCATGCTCCACTGCTTGGTCAGTAAGCTTGTGAGCCAATCGAATAACCTGCTGGATAGTGGTGAGGTTCACAGCAGTCACCATGCTTTGTTTCTCCAGAACCAAGCCACGCTGATAAAGCTCAATTCGTTTGATCAGCGGATCGATCATGCCAGGGCAAAGTGTCGCCAACTCGTGAGACCTCGTAGTAAAGGCCTCGATCTCAGATCCTTCCATCTTTAACTGCAAGAAAGCCTCCAACTTCTAGACTTCATCCGGCTCTTCCTTCGGATCTTCTTCTGGCTCCTCTTCAGGGTCTTCCTCATTAGGGTCTTCCCCAGGTGCAGGGGCATCCGCAATCTGAAGTGCCACTAGCTGTGCCTCCAGCTCAGTCAATCTATCATCTGCCCTACTCTGTGAAGCTCTTACACAGACATGCACTCAGTAAGTGTGAAAACATTACCAGCCAAGGTATGATGCCCACCAATGGCCATCGAGAGTCGCTCTTGAAGCGTCTCTACCTGGAAACGCAACTGACGCATCTCATATAGTAGAGTGGAGTTCTCATCAGTGAGTCCTCTAATGCGCTGTTGCTCAATGTCTAACGTAGCCACTAAAGCTGCAATCGCCTGCTCGAGAGGGATGAAAGGCCGATCTTAGTCTATCTCGCCAGGAGGATAAGGATGTCGGGGCCAGTTAAATCCCCTATCAGGTAAGGGAGAAGTAGGAGGTGACTCAGATCGCGCTGGTCTTTTGCCCAAATCACGTGATGACGATGCCATGCTGCGAAGTACATGTTGCGTATGCCAATGAGTATACAGTAAGGAAGTAAACAACAAGTAACTAACAACTGTGCGGTTATAGTCTAGTGTGTATGCAACCTAGTTCCCTATAACCAATGGCTCTGATACCAATCTGTCACACCCTCAAAATCCACGTGCGGGGTTTTACCGCGAGGCGTGTGACATACCAGGATCTCAGTCATTAGTTACTCAGAATGACTCTATATGAACAAACAATCAAAATCAGAGTTTAACTTTAAAATATGTGGAAGCGTTTAATAAACCACAAATACCAAAGTAAAACAATATAATGTAAAATGCGCAAACACACGCGCCCAAAGTAATACCAACAAATACTAAAATGTTTAAAAACCAAACCAAAACAAGTTTCAATCATGATGACAACTACAATGATGCTGACCCGTGCACGTGCTCCTAGGCAATGGTAACCTCAACCTGAGAATAGCATACTAAAAGAGTCAACATAATGGTTGGTGAGTTCAAGAGTTTGCGTTAATCATAAAACAGTAACAGTTGAAAAATATAAGAGGTGTATTGAAATAGATAGCTAGTCTATGTTCATCAGTAATAATCATAGTGATTTCACGAATGAAGCTGACTGTTGCCTCCCGTCACGACTTACCAGGTCGTGACTATGTTTGTGTTAGGCCAAAATTGCACCCGTTTGACCTCAAGTCACACAGGTGGGGCTCGTCAGACCCAGTAGTACTACCCAAGATTTCCAGCTAATCATCATTATTAACAATCCAAAATTGTGAGGACTTTCATGGTATTCAACACTATATCATACTATACACAACTCATATAAAGTAAGCATTTGTAAAACCAGTATGCTATCTCCCCCAAAAGAGAGTACGTAAAAGAGTGGGGCATGAACTCACCTGGTGTGCACAAGAAAGAACTTAAGAGCTTAACTTGAAAGAGAGGACAGACAACCTTCAGAGGTTACCTAGAACACGCAAGTACATGAGTACGTGTACACACAGACATCATGAAACCCTAAGTGCTCTATAAGCCAAAGAACTCAAGGTTTTGGAAAAACAAGACACATTGACCCAGTTGACCCGTTTGACCCGTTGGTGACATTATTGGTGAAATTTCCATTCAATCAAGCATAATAGTTTAACACGCATGATTTTCATGCAAATTGTTCACATATATCACTTCATTAACCACATGTACTTCCTAGATCATCATAAAACCAGATTTTCATACAAGTCATGCGAATCTCAAACAATCATCATGTTCAACATAATTATATCATAACCCATGCATCATACACAGAATCAGATCATGCACAACATGCCATGTGAAGCCGCTCACGACTTCACACCCTAAACCCTGCCAATCCTGCTAAGTAGGGGCCTCAGATTCACACGCGTGTATGACAATCATCATCATATTATTCAACAAAATCCATATCAACCAAAATGTTCAACCATGATCTATTACAAACTAAACAATAGTCCTATCATAACCCATATGACTCATTACCATGTAATCCCACAAACAGACCAAATCTGTCAACTAACCAATTTAGCATTCATACAACCCAAACAATACATTCTACAACCTTAGAATTCATCCATGAACATACTAGCATGATCCTAACGTCACAAACATGCCCAAATCATCATATTCATGATTTTGTACAAATAAAGTTTCTCTTTTGGGAAAGTACATCCCAAATCTATTCTTTCATGAATTACCCACATAATCATCAATAACATGCCAATCTAGCTCATAAAAATCATAAACATTCATCAAACACTTGCAGCCCATCCAAACACAAATCTTCATACATAAAAGTTTCCACTTTTGGCAAGGTATGAACTAGACTACCTAATCCATAGATTTCTTGCACCAAAATCATAATCTAATACTCATGTATCATCATCAACCATATTACATCACCAATTCATCATAATTCATCAACATTCAATATCAAAAGTTTCTACTTTTGGTAACCTATGAAATACATCATTCATTCTTAGGTTTCTAGCATCAATATCATCAATCTAACATCCATATATCATCACAAACACATTAACAACATCAATTCATCATCCAATCATCATGTTCATGCAAATAAAGTTACTATTATTAGTAACCTATGAACAACGCATCAAAATCGAAGCTTTCTTGCACAATCAATGTAAACTAGCATATACACAATCCAACTAACATAATAACATCAACAAACATCAAAGAATTCGACATTCAATTGCAGATTTCAAACCCATGCTTTCGGCCAAACACCAAACACCTAAAAAAAAACACAAATCTAACCTTTAAATCGTGTAATGAACAAGATTTGATGTTTCCAACATGTAATAATCCTTGTAATCAACCAAAACCATGGATTTCTTGCTTGTTCTAGGGCTGAATTTGTAGTGTGTGTGTAGAGGGTGAGTCGCGGCCGAAGGGTTAGGTGGGGGCTAGGGTTTTTGTTTTTTTTTATTAATCCCTAATTACCATTTAAACCCTTGTAGTTTACATTTTATAAAAACTAGGCTTTTAATTACTCTTTTAAAATGTTTTTAACTAGAGTAATAAACACATCAACTAATAATAACAATTATATATCTTATCTTTGCAAGTTATAAAGTTCACCAATCAAATACACACGTTTCCACGTTACGCGATAAAATTCACAATAAACATTTAAATCACATAATCATAACTAATAATCAATATAGAAATTATTGTTTAACATTATTAATTATTATTAAGTCACCAACGTTCAACGACAACTAGTGTGTGCTCACGACACGTGTATGCAAGGCTTAACGGAGCTAACGGAGTTTGGTAACGGAAAATTACCCGATGTCACATTTTGCCACCCATTCATATCATATATATCATGCTTATCTCCTCTGCTATGCGGAAGCATTGACCTGGAGTGATGATCTTCTCTGTTATATGTAAATATAGACCTGAAGCTCTCATCAGCACGCCAGATGATCATCTCCTCTATTATATGTAAATATAGACCTGGAGCGCTCATCATTTGTTTATTACATTCATTCATCTCATAAAAAGTATCAATTAAATTTCATTATTCCCATATCTTCCATTGGGTAAACTCAATAAACCATGAGGACGGGTAGGTCTTACCAAATGAGTGAGGAGTCCTAAATTCATTTAAATCATACCAAAACATGGTAAGAATCACAGATTACTTGTTGAATGAATGTTGCATGGGTTTAAGAGGACTAACATACCGGCAATCGTTCTTGGACCGTTTAATATATATATATATATATATATATATATATATATATATATATATATATATATATATATGATAATAATGTAGTGATTAGGTTCCGTATCAGTGTGATCTCACTGTTTGTTAATGTTTAATCACATCTTTGTGCTTTAGTGTATCTCGAAGATATGATCTCATGATGAAGTCAGTTCCCGGTTCTTGATCTATTTAAAAAAAATTAGTTTCTTATGGTTAGATTTTTCTTGGTTATTAAAATATCTTCTCATGAAAATCCAAAAAGATTTTTCTTTTCGATTTTTTTTAAGTCTTCCATATTATTCTATTGAAATGATGCTATAACTTCATGGGTTCACTTGTTTTATATTCAGATAAACACGGGTTTATTTGTTTGTTGAAATGATCTAACAGGAAATGTGTAGTCTGTGTTTGTGACTGTGTTTCAGATTTTGCTACAAGTGATGGCCGATCATCAATTGAGCAATGCACCAGACCAGAGAACCTGTTTCTCAAATTTGCAGAAGATATCAAAATAGAAAACCTCCTCCTACATCTTCTAAGGCACTCAAAGAAAAGAGATTAAAGAAAGCGGCTTCCGTTATCTTAAAAGGGGAGCACACAACAAGGGGGAGCATACAAATAGAGGAGCTTATGAGATGAAAGATCTTCATCATTGTTGACTTCTCGGTGCCGATCACAATGCAAGACGTTGATAATAATAGAATAAGGGGAGTATTGTTTGTGTCTGAAAGATAGTCTAATATTATCAACATAGTCAAAGTCAACTAAAGTCAAAGTCAAAGTCAAAGAAAAAGTCAAACACATCACGTTCGAGCCGAAGAATCGAGACAAGACTTTGAACAAGTTATAGACTAAGGGATTTTAATGTAATAAATATATTTTGTGTCAACAAACTATATTTAGTCTTTTATTAGTCTTTTAAGTGTTTTATTTGTTAATTTGTAGTTTATTCTAAGTCTAGGGGGCTAAATATCATTAAGTTTAATTGTCATTAGACTATAAATAGCTTAGAGTAATTAGCTAGTCAGTAAGGCTTGCATGATCCAAATAGATCTAGTGTTTGAAATTTCTAGATTTTGTGAGATTTATTTAAGGGTTTCAACTGTTCATATGTTATATTCATGAAGTTTTTCATATTTTACACCATTTTATCCAAATCTTCACCATTATGTATGATTCAAGGCTGTTTTGGGACCAACAAATATATTGTAAAATTAATTCTTATTGTTTTACTTAAAAAGAATCATATTCAAAATACAATGTATTTTATTTTAAATGACATTAAATAAGTTATTTAAGTTTTAAAACTTGGCACTTATATAAATTAGTTATAAATTCAAGGTTCCTAATTATCTACAGTAGGTTATTATTTTCAAAAACATTATCTATGGATTATTCATAAAAGTGAGTTTTTTTTATAGAAGCAAATGTAATTTATACCTATACCTCACGCATCAAATGTTGTACAGTTGCTACTATTGCCTTCAAGAATCAAAACCCAAATAACAAAACACACAGAACAAAATATATACCTTCTTTAACACTTGTTGTCATCAATGTTGGTTGGAGATGGGAACAACTGGGACTATTCCTTCGTTGTCTTCAAATTTGCATTTTTGAAAATGGTTAAGATCCCCAAATCTGAAGCATAAACTTCCAAAGAACAAATTAGAGTCATCGACAGTGCACATGATAATAGACTTCCCAAGCACAAATCGACCTGAATAAAATCATGTAGAACATAAATATGAGAAATGCTTAGAATAATAAGCCAAATGAGGAGAAATTGACATACCTGTAGGTACAAAGACGACGACAACAAATCGAACACCTTCAAGTCGCCCTTAAATACGACGCCGGAGGTACGGCTGACATCGCTGACGATTCGGAGGAGGGACCGAGCGGCGACAGCCGTGGAATCAACACCATGCATTAGCGATGGTGGTGGCAAAATTACATGTAAAACACACCAAAGATGAATGTGGGTTGGATGATGTTGAATAAAAAACAATGGTGGGTTAGTTGGATCGGAGAATAGAGGAAAAAGCCATGATGAATGTGCGTTTGGAGATGTTGAATAAAAAACAAAATCCTTAGAGATACAGTGAAAGAAGATAGATGGGTTTTGGGGTTGGTGAAAAGGGTGTTTATTTTGAAGATAAGATCATGAAAAATAGAAAACAAATTGTGTCAAGAAAGTATAGAAATCAGAATATAGTAAAAGACATAAATGTCCTTCACCTCATCTCAACCTTCCATATGGCATCTTTAATTTTTACATTAAATCAATGGCTAGATATAAGGTTAAAGAGTTATTATAATTTCTAAGGGTTTTCACATGAACTCATTCTTATATATATATATATATATATATATATATATATATATATATATATATATATCTATACATATACATACATATATATATATATATGTATACATATACTTAAATATATATATATATATATATATATATATATATATATATATATATATATATATATATGTATATGTATATGTATATACAAATATATATATGTATGTATATGTATATATACAAAAATTTATATATGTATATATACATATACATATACATATATACATATATATATCTATATGTACATATATATATATATATGTATATATGTATATATATATGTATATATATGTGTATATATATATGTATATATATATATATGTATATATATATATATATACATATATATATATATATATATATATATATATATATATATATATATTATATATATATATATATATATATATATATATATATGTGTATAGGGGAGGTATCCCTTGAAAACCGTATCCCTTGAAAACCATATTATAAATGAAAACTATGAAAACCAGAGGTTACATATATATAAGTACGTGTTACAAAGTGTAAAACTAAGAGTTAAGTATATGTATATATACATATATATATATATATACATATATGTATATATATATATGTATATATATATATATATACATATATGTATATATATATATACATATCTATATATATTTATATATATATATGTATAAACACACATACATATATATATCTATATGTATATATACATATATATATATATATATGTATACATATACATACATATATATATATGAATATGTATATATAAATATATATATGTATGTATATGTATATATACATACATATATATATATATATATATGCAGGACCGTTAAAGGGTTCTTAACACTTAGTTAACACACTTAGGAGGATATTAATATCACTTAACAGTTCAAATAGGGAACTGAGAACTTTTACAGATGATGCAATGCACAATACAAGTAAGTAAAGAACAAGAACACAAGATATAAGTTTTCAAGGAAGTAGTATATTACTTCTCAAGTTCTATACAAGTGTTTGCACTTCATATCTAAATACAAGAACCTTAGACTCTTTATACTAATCCTACAACCATCAATTTACAAAAGACAGTTGGAAAGTGACTAATCTAGACAACAAGATCAACCTAAAGTCAAAAGACAGATTGCCTTTTGACTAGTGACTATGACAGGTCATAGCTCACTTGACTTTTCTACTACAAAATTCCAAAAAGAAACAAATATAGAAATTTACAGACAAAGACCTTATCTACTTTATCATAAAGCATGGGAGTTTCACCAATTGATGATAGTTCGTGAACCACCAGAGTGGGCAGCGGACAGATGGTTGCTTTATGATAAAGTTGATGGAAAAGGTGACTTTTCTCTCTCTTCTAAAGGTTAATCAGTCTTGTATTTATTCAGCTTCGAATGACTTTGTCTTGAGAGCTTCGGAAGACTTTATCTTTATACTTCGGAAGAGTTGAGTCTTTGGCTTCGAAAGTCTTGACACTTAGTGTAAAGCTTCCTTATCATTTTCTTCAGAACTTATTCTTCGGAAGATGTCACACTTGGCATTCTTCGTTGTATGTGTAAATCTTCCGAAGTTAGTTCTTCTTTGTTCCTTAGTGCATGTTGGTAGACCTGGTTGTTTTGAACACAGCAGCTTGCAGCAGCAATGTATTCAACTTCAGCAGTTGATGCAGACACACAGGATTGTTTCTTGTATTGCTAGGAGACTATCCTTCCACCAAGAAATTGACATCCCCTAGAGGTTGACTTTGTAGTCTTATTGCAACCACCATAATCACTGTCTGTATATGCATACAAACTGAAGTCAGAATTCTTTGGATACCAAAGGCCTAAGTTTAGAGCACCTTTGAGATACCTAAGAATCCTTTTGACAGTGATAAGGTGTGACATCTTGGGGTTGGCTTGATATCTAGCACATATGCATGTAGCAAACATAATATCAGTCCTGCTAGCAGTAAGGTACATGAGTGACCCAATCATGGCACTGTAGAGATATTCATCAACAGACTCTCCCACAAGATCAGGACCAAAGGAGTGATTTCTGGCTATGGGTGTTTTTGCAACCTTACACTCAGTCATCTTGAATCTTGTGAGTATGTCCTGAACATACTTTGACTGACTTATGAAGATGTCATCTTCAACTTGCTTCACTTGAATACCCAGAAAGAAATTGAGTTCCCCCATGGCACTCATTTCAAATCTGTTCTTCATCAGCATCTCAAAGTCTGTGTAGAGCTTTGGATTAGCTGAACCAAAGATGATGTCATCCACATATATTTGAACTAGCAATGTGTCGTTTTCTATTTCTTTGATGAAGAGAGTCCCATCAATAGTACCTCTTTTGTATCCATGCTGACAGAGGTATGTTGATAGTGTCTCATACCACTTTCTTGGAGCCTGATGTAGCCCATATAGAGCTTTATCAAGCTTGCAGACATAATTAGGATGATCCGGGTCTGTAAAGCCAGGTGGTTGTCTAATATAGACTTCTTCATCAATCACCCCATAGAGAAAGCACACTTCACATCAAGCTGGTAGACCTTGAAGTCCTTAGATGCAGCATAAGCCAGAAATATTCTTACAGCTTCGAGTCTAGCTACTGGAGCAAAGACATCAGTGTAGTCAATTCCTTCTTCTTGAGTGTATCCTTGGACAACTAGTCTTGCCTTGTTCTTGATGATAATCCCTCTATCATCTTTCTTATTCCTAAAAACCCACTTGGTACCTATAACAGTCTTCCCTTGAGGAAGAGGGCCTAAGTTCCAAACCTTCTGTCTTTGATTTGAAGCAATTCTTCTTGCATTGCTTCAATCCAGCTTCCATCCTTTAGAGCCTCATCAACTTTCTTTGGCTCAATTTGGGATAAGAAATAAGAATGTAGACAAACATGACTGTCATGAGTTTGTGCTATTGTTCTCACTCCTGAGTCAACATTTCCAATGATATTTGTGGTGGGATATGACTTGTGGATCCTGAGTTGAGGGATCACAACACGTTGGTTGGACAGATCAAGATTAGAGAAATTTTGATCTGGCAAAGAAGAGTCCCCCACCACATCAACACACTTATCTAGAGAAACTTGATCCAATGAGTGTGTGACATCATTGATGTTATCTTCAATGGAGTGGTTATCAGCATCAAGAAATTCTTGATCACTATCACCACCACCAGTTCTTCCTGCATTGGAGGTTCCTTCTCCTGAACTCTGTGCCTCTGAACTGAATTTGAGGGTAATTCAGTTGAATCAGCAGTATTTGTCATGCTTGTGCTGATTGGAGCCTCTATGACAGGGTTAGTCACCATTGGAGCTGAAGTAGTCTTCTTGTTTAGTCTTCTATGCTCAAATCTTGGGTCAGGATCTTCTGTTGACCTGTTATCCATAGATCCTGAAACATTCTCACAAGATTTGTTAAAACAGTTGATGACTAAATCAAGATCAAATAGCCAATCCGGACCAGAACGTTTCACACAGGGTGTGTGTTCATTGAAAGTTACATTGGTTGACTCGTCAATGATTCTAGTTCTAAGATTGTATACTCTGTAAGCCTTAGCTTGAGAAGGGTATCCAACAAAATGTCCATCATTTGATTTCTCACCAAACTTAGCTATTTGATCTTTGGTATTCAAGATGGTGCAAGGACATCCAAATGTTCTGAGAAAACTAATAAATGGTCTCCTTTTGTGCCATAGTTCATAAGGAGTCTTACTATGTGTCTTAACTACCAAAACTCTGTTTTGCACATAGCAGGTTATGTTAACAACCTCTGCCCAGAAGGTGATGGGCAGTTTAAAGTTAGACAACATGGTTCTTGCAGCTTCAATAAGTGTCCGTTTCTTCTCTCAGCAATACCGTTTTGCTGAGGAGTCCTGGGGGCACTATATTGTCTTGATATACCCTTTTCATCACAAAATGCATCAAGGATTTGGTTTTTAAATTCTGTTCCTTGATCACATCTTATGATCTTGACCTTGTGATCAGATTGATTCTCAATTCTCAAAATGAAACTTTTCAAGATTTCAGGGGTCTCATCCTTAGTTCTAAGGAAAAATACCCAAGTAAATCTTGTGAAGTCATCTGTGATCACCAAACAGTATGAGTTCCTTCCTAGACTCATTACACTGGTGGGGCCAAACAGATCCATATGTAACAAGTGTAGGGGAGTAGTGATAGAGTTCATTTCCTTTGGCTTGTGAGACACTTTATGTTGTTTACCTTTCAGGCATGCAACACAGTGGTCATCACTTGTAAACTCTTTCTTTGGCATTCTAGTTACCAAATCATTCTTAATCAGTTTATTCATGTTTTTAAAGTTTACATGGCACATTCTTTTATGCCAAAGGAAAGACTCATCACTATTTGCTTTAGACAGAAAGCAAGACACTTCTCCAGAGGGAGTGGTTTCATGCAAATCCATCTTGTACATGTTCCCTCTCCTGGGAGCTTTGAGCAAAATATGCTCCTGAGGAATGTCAACCCTGGGCTTGAGAACAATGCACTCATGCTCAGTAAAGAGCATGTGATGTTTTTGGTCACAAAATTAGGACACATTCAGAAGATTGTATCCTAGCTCCTTGACAAAGTTTACCTTCTTAATGCTAAGCTTACCATTTGTAACCTTGCCCCGGCCAGTAATGTAACCTCCTGCATCTCCACCAAAGGCAACTGGTCCTCCATCAAAACTTTCAAAGTGTTGAAGCAAGGACTCATTACCAGTCATATGCCTGGAGCAGCCGCTATCAATAATCCAGACATTTCTGTTGGTCTTTAGCTATCCCTGCACAAAAAGAGATGATTTAGTTACATTTGGAAACCCATGCCTCTTTGGTCTTGGGCTTATTAAGTTTAGATGAAGGCAATGGAATAGTAAATGATCCAATGTTCAAGCTTAAATGATCATTTGCTGTTGCTGCAGAAGAACTTCCAATCTCAAGATCTTCCTTCATCTTCCACACCACCTTTGGAAGATTGGGCTTGACCTTAACTGCTTCGGAAGCTTTTGAGACAGATCCTTCGGAGGATTTTGCTTTCACTATAGCAAGCTTTAGTGCTTCAGAAGCATTCCTTTCTTCCAAGACCAACTTTTCTTCCGAAGGCAATTTCTTCTTTGCCTTCTTCTTTATTTTGGAGCTTCCAAAGGAAACGGATTTTCCTTCCAAAGCTTATTGTTCTTTCTTCTTCCCAGAAGTCTTCTCTTTTATCAAGTGGACAGTACCTTTAGGATTGTAGATACAATCTTTAGTCAAATGAGAGATACTACCACACATGACATAGATCATTTGCTTCTTTCTGGGAATCTTCTTGTCTGAAGATGACTGATATTGAACACTTCCCTTCTCCTTTTTCATCTTTTCAGATGATACATCAAGCTTTTTAGGGATAGGCTTGATATTGGAGATGGGTGATTCAGGCTGTGCAGTAGTGACACACAGTTTATCAGTCTTCTTCTTGTTATTGCTGGAATGAGTTGAAGCTAAAGTAGAACTCTTGGTACTTGAATTCTTAACAAGATCTTCAACTTTTATCACCTTGAACCCTGTAGAGACAAATACTTGTTTTTGTTTGGGATCAAAGGTGGTCTTGACCTCTTGAGCTTTTCTTGATCTTCTTTTTGCTCTTCTGATCAAGTTCTTTCTCTTGGTCTTGCTCAAACCAGCTTCTTTTTCCTCCTTAGGAGCATGGTGACCCTTTTTGGATTGACTCTCTTCACTCACCTCAGAGTCATCCCTCACCTTCTTCTCTTCATCCTCTTCATCACTGGGGTCTATGGATGGAAGCTCATCTTGACCATTTCCACATCTTGGAGATCTAACTGATAGTAGAGAGTGTGGAGGAGCTATTTCACTAGAGCCCAGTCCCTGCTTGTTCTGATAACACACTTTTGCATGTAGAGATGAGGATGTCATGTTTTTGAAGGTTTCCTCTTCAAAAACACATTTTTCTGCCCTGGCTTTGCTGATCACAAGCTCAGCCTGGTATTCAGTCAACTTGGTAATGAGATCCTTAATTTAAGTCCTGTAATTTGTTTGCTCATGTTTAAGAGTTGAAACTATTTTCTCTAGATCTTTTATTTTAACTTTATAGTCATTTTCAGCTCTTTTAAAATCAGCTTTTAAAATATTTAAAGACTCAATGTCAGATCTCATTTCCAAGTTGTAGGACCTGTATCTATTAACTTTAGCAATACATTTAGGAGAGAAAAGATGAGTGCTTGGTTTGGAGATGCATCTTCAGCTTGAAAGCTCCAGTCAAAGCCTCCTTCTTCAACAGCAACTATAGCTTGCTGTCTTGGTTTCTTATTCTGGTGCCCTCCTTCAGTGTAGTTTGGCCTGGAAGAAGCTTGGCCACCATTAGACTTGGGTGCCTTGCTTCTCTAGCAAAGTGTCCCATCTGGTTACAGTTGTAACACTTGACTTTGCTATTGTCCAGCCCAAACTTGCTATTGGCAGCATTGCTAGGAAACCTTCTCCCAGTCCTCTTGTAGAACTTCTGGGCTCTGTGAGTAAGAAGAGCCATCTGCTGAACTATCTCCATATATTCCAGATCATCTGGATGGATATAGTCTAGGTCTTCAAGAGTAAAGAGAAAGTTGCCTGATCTTTCATCAGTGGAAACAAAAGCTTGAGAAGAACTTGTCTCTTGGAAAGGACTTCCTTGGATGTAGCTTTCTCTGGGTGTCTCCAGGAAGGTGATGAAAGGTCCCTTTTGTGAAGTCTCAGGGTAGCAGATGAGATGATGATATGGTTCTCTACTATCCCTTTCAACCATATGAAGGGCAGAACTCTGGTGAGTGTTGGAGTTACCAGATGAATTTTGCATTTTCATCTCCATCTGGTATCCACTGAGTATCCCATATAGCTCAGTGAGAGTGAGGGTCTTGAGATTTTCAGTCCTTTTAATAAGCACACAATAGTGTGTCCAT